>CAUYQV010051175.1:0-22908 GCA_963574575.1 Galagoides demidoff | reverse complement strand
AATCCAGGGCGCCCAGGCCTCTGATCCCCTCCAGCCCCTGACTACAGACTCTACCCCTGGCCACAGGGATAGTTACTAACTCCTGGGTTGGTGTGAGGATGTCCTGCCCCTTTCGACTTTCAATAATTTTTTTTTTTTTTTGAGACGGAGCCTCAAGCTATCCCCCTGGGCAGAGTGCCATGGCATCACAGCTCACAGCAACCTCCAACTCCTGGGCTCAAGCGAGTCCTCTGCCTCCACCTCCCAAGTAGCTGGGACCACAGGCACCCGCCACAACCCCTGGCCATTTTTTGGTTGCAGCCATCATTGTTGTTTGGTGGGCCGGGCTGGGGATTCGAACCCGCCACCTTAGGTGTACGTGGCTGGCGCCCTAGCCCATTGAGCCACAGGCGCTGAGCCGACTTTCAATAATTGTTACTACCACATCATTACATTCAAGTATTGGAATATTTTAGAGTGTATTTCATTCTGGGTGTCCCGGAATATGAAATATTATCTTATTCCTATTGTCCCCCTCTGTGACCCAAGATGCGATTATTTGCCTTTTCTCCTGTTCGTCAATTTAAACACGCAGAGAATAGAATAAAATCAGCGTCTTTCGAAAGTGACAAAGAAAAAAGCACGCCTTAAAATCATTTCATGAAAAATGAGAAATTTTGGATCAGTGACTGGGAAGCCTAGGGGTGGATCGGCTTCCAAACGCTCCCGTGTGACTATTTTACACTGTAGGGTTTAAGGTAAGATGTTGCGAGCACACTCAGCCGTGGCCTGGACCTCTGTCCTAATGTTCTTTGATGAATTAAGCAAGTCTTCTGGAGTCAGAAAAACCTCTTTTAGCACTGACACAGACTGGAAGTGGGGAGAACATCACATCTATAATCCTCTGTCTTCGTGTCTATAGAATGAGGGTAATGGCACCTGCCCTTTGGTAGCAGTATGGGGATTAGACAAGATAATATTTGAAAAGCTCCTAACACTGTCTCTGATCTGCCTATATCCTTAGCAAATATTGATTCCTTGCCCTCTCCTTTCTTCTTCCCTATATATGGTACATTTTAAATGAGTTCATTTGAAACATAACGTTTTAGCCAAACATTAACTCCCTAAACCAAAAGATAATTCTGGTATAAAAATACTTAAAGAATATCTAGAGGCCAGGTTCAGTGGCTCATGCCTGTAATCCTAGCATTCTGGAAAGCTGAGGCAGGAGATCTTCAGCTCAGGAGTTCAAGACCAGGCTGAGCAAGAGGGAGACCTTGTGTCTACTAAAAATAGAAAAATTAGCCAGGCACTCTGGCAGGCACCTGTAGTTCTAGCTACCTGGGAGGCTGAGGCTCTGGAGGCTGAGGCAGGAGGATCACTTGAGCCCAGGAGTTTAAGGTTTCTGTGAGCTAGGCTGAGGCCATCACACTCTAGCTCAGGCAACAGAGTGAGACACTGTCTCAAACAAACAAACAAATAAAAAAGAGCATCAAGAGATCACAGTTTCTGTGGCTGTTTTACACACACACAGGAGAGAGAATTCACTGATAATTTAAATAATTATCAACGTGTTCTGGAAATCTCCTAAGTCATGACTCAGACACTCGCTGAGAAGGCAGAATTAAGAAAATTCCACACTAGACCTTGCTTGGAATTACAGTTCTATTAAGTTTTCACAAGACTTACAGAAGAATCCCCGAACAGAATCATCTCTTCAATTTTGAAATCTCCAGAGCTCTGCAAACTTGTCTAGAAGATGGTTTGAGGGCTGACCAGGGGGTGATGAGCTGGCTGAGGTCACTGACAAGGCTCTGGAGGGTCCCCCAGCCCCCCGTCCACGGGGAGCTCACTCACACCCTCACTGTCAGCTCGGAGGGTGGCATTACGTCCCTCCTGGCGACTGCAGCCTCCTCGTGCATGTTTGGAAGCTGAAGTGGCATCTCAGAGAAAGCTGAGTGGAGCTGCATCTCAGTTCATGAAACACTGGAGCATATACGTGACTTCGACGTTTAGCCAAACTGCCAGAAAGTAAAAGGCAGGAACGCAGTGGCGTAGGAATTCCTCTGCTGGTCTGTGAAAGCTTCCCGGAGAGGGACTTAATTCCAGCTGTTGAAAACGAGTAAAGCTGCTGGATCTTGGCTCCAACCATCGTCTTGAAGGACAAGGCCAGATTGCATAGAGCAAGTCTTCCCAATCTTGCCTGCCGCCTCTCTCCCTCATCTTCCCCTGTCCCCCACCGCCCCCTTCAGGCTGCTCCCCAAGCACATTCTGTGTGTGTTTCCTTCCGAGACTCTGGTCCACAGGTGAATGAGGCAGAAACCTCAATGCGGCTGTCACGCTCCTGACCCTGAGGGGCTGAGGCTGCAGTCCAGGGGTAAAGTACGCAGCAACCAGCACGAAGGGTGCCGTCAGGGTCAGAGGCAACATGGACTGGGACTTACGGGGGGGCTGTGGCGTCAGAGCTGGCTTTGACCTCTGCTGTGCTATTCCTCTGCTCTGACCTTGTGCCTCAGTTTGCTTATCAGTACACCGGAGACAGTGTTATCCCTTCGCAGGGTGCCAGGGAATATTGATAAGATAATGCACTGAGATCATGTATGTAATACTCTTGGTACCATAGCTGGCACAGCTTGTCAGGATGGGATTTTAGTGTTTTATCCAAAAGTGCTGGACGGGTCTGCAGGACCATAGCATCCTTTTGCTTATGGAATGAATGAAAGGCACTCAGCAAGCTCTGAGTGACTCTCAGCCTGCAGCAGCTACCAACCCCTAGGTTAGAGGGCCGAGCCTGTGTTCACCTGGCACTGAGCATTTGCCCAGAACGGAGCCTCTGAGGATAACCATGTCTGAGAATCCTCAGGAAGCCAGGATGGGCCAAGGGATTTTTTGGCAGAGACCCCCCACATAATATTGCGCACCATTTGGAGACAGTTCACTAATTTACATCAGAAAACTTCATCCAAAGCTACGCTTATCATGAAGCCACTGACAGCCCCACTGTGCGGTTTCCTGGGGGGGAGGTAGCAGAGGTAGGCAGTAGGTTGAGATGAGGGGAGAGAGATAGAAAGAAGATTCTTCTACGTGCTGATAACATTTGATTTAGGGACTTGGTATTCTTAATCTGTGAGGGATAAACTTAAAGAGTTAAATGAGGGACAGAAGAACACCCTGCCAATATTCCAGGTGGTACAGTGCAAAAAAGAGAGTTGTATGGGGGCTCCCCAGGGCAGAGCAGGGAGCAAAGAGTGGAAGCCATAAAGGAACGGATACCGGCTTTCTCTGCCGTGTGCCCTCTTCCAGCACCTTCTCCCGCAGACGGCTACAGGTGATGGATCAAGGGGGCCCAAGGTCAGAGGATCTCAGTGTCTCCCTTGGGAGCAATACCTAAGTTGCCACAGAAGGAATGGAAAGTCAAGTTCTAAAACCCCTCAGTTTCCTTTATGGACCAGCTCTTAACCTAAGAGGAGAACAAAATGGGGAGCTTACATTATACCTGGGTTGCTTCCGCGCCTGTGGCTCAAGCGGCTAAAGTGCCAGCCACATACACCAGAGCTGGCAGGTTCGAATCCAGCCCAGGCCTGCCAAACAACAATGACAACTACAACCAAAAAATAGCTGGGTGTTATGGCAGGCACCTGTAGTCCCAGCTACTTGGGAGGCTAAAGCAAGAGAATCGCTTAAGCCCGTGGTTCTTAACCTGTGGGTCGTGACCCACAGGAACTGTATTAAAGGGTCACAGCGTTAGGAAGGTTGAGAACCACTGGCTTAAGCCCAAGAGTTGGAGGCTGCTGTGAGCTGTGATGCCACAGCACTCTACCCAGGGTGACAGCTTGAGACTCTGTCCCAAAAATCAATCAATCAATCAATAAATAAATGTGCATCCAATAAAGATAAAGAAGAACAAATCGGTAAATGGCACTGGATTCTCCTGAGGAGAAACCTTTATTTTCCTGCTGGGGCCCTTTCCCTCCTTCACGTTTCAGGATCCTAATTTATCTTGGGTTACACCAAAGATAGGAGATTTGTGCGGGACTTCTGGGTAGCGCAGCCCTTTTATCTGCTCTCACCTTGAAGATGGACCACGTGGCAGCAGCAGTAGCCTCTTCTGGGCCCAATCCCAGCCTTTCTACTCGAGGGGACCTGAACTGTGTCCCTCTAATATTCATGTGAAGTCCTATCTCCACAACTGCAGACTATGAGCCTAGCTGGAGATTAGGGTCTTTACAGAGATAATCAAGTTTAAAAGAGGTGATTAGGGTGGGCCCTAATCTAATATGACTAATGACTTTGTAAAAAGGGGAAAGATAACATGAACAGACATAGGGAGAAAATGGTCCCCTACAGACAAGGAGAGAAGCCCAGAGCAGAATCTTCCTCACAGACCGCAGAAGGAGCGAATCTTCCTGACAACTTGATTTTTGTCTCCAGAACTGGGAGACAATAAAATGCTGTCATTTTAGCCACCCAGTCGGTGGCAGTTTGTCATAGCAGCCCTAGCAAGTAACATGCCTCCCCACCCCCAGGGAGATAGACTCGACATCCTGTTCCCACAGCAACTGCCCTGATTCCTGGGCCCAGGGGAACTGATCCCGAGGCAGGGACATCATTCACAGTCGCGTCCTCACTTGGGGACTGGTTCTCCTCCGCCCCAGCTTTCTCTTTGCTATGAAAGCTTCAGAGCGTTAAAATTAGAATCCCGCCTTTGTACATATGGATTCCATGTCTCTTTGAGAAGGTAATAACTTTTCACAGCGTTTTTAAGCATCTTACTATACGTTTTAAATGTTGCTGTGTTTAGTGCATCTTGAGAATGTCAATAAGAAATAACATTTACGTAAAGGAACAGCAGATTCCTTGTTTTGAGTTCCAAATTGAGCAAAGCTGAAGAAAATGCCAAAATAATATGCAAATATTAATATGCCATATGTAAGTTTTCTTGGAATTTTTTTCTTTCTTTTTTTTTTTTTTCTTTTTGGAGCTGTCAACAAAATTCAGCCTCTCCTTGGGTGCTTACAATGTTTTTTAATAAAATCTTCTCTGGAATACTTTCATCCAACTGGTTAACATAGCCTTCATGTCATTTTCTTAGTTGTTGTGTTAAGACGTTTATATTCTACATTTAGTAAGATTCACATGTACCCTTATAGGATAAATCAGAGGCGTGATCCCACCAATCGCCCTCCTTCCAACCATCCTCCCCTCTCCCCTCCCCTCCCTTTCCCCTTTCTCCATATTCTTGGGCTAAAATTGGATTATAGTTTTCTTACGATAGCTATAAATTAGTTTCATAATAGAGTTGAGTACATTGGATACTTTTTCTTCCATGTACACAGCTATGACTTAATAAAAAAGAAAAGAAAAAATAAATAAACTAAGGGTATTTCGCAGCATAAAAAAAAACAATCTTCTCTGTATTTCATTACTTGGAGACTATTCCCAGGGGACCCCCAACTCCTCACTGATGTCCCTTTGTTTGTTTGCAGGAAATTTTGATTGGGTGGGGAATGATTTTACCCACAACGCTGGCACCGGCCTTGTTATCAACCAGGCAGACGTGAGGAACAATCGGAGCATTATAAAACAACTCAAAGATGTGTTTGAAAGGGACTGGTACTCACCTTACGCCAAAACCTTACAGCCAACCAAACAGCCGAACTGCTCAAGCCTGTTCAAACTCAACCCCTCCTCAAACAAAACTGCCACGTACTACAATGCCAGCGAGAAGGAACCCTGGAGTGTATAATGTGAACAAGAGGACGGACAGCTCCATCTTTCATATTTATACATCAAGGAAGAGAGAAAACCAATTTAATATGTCTTTTTTTTAGGGGAAAAAAAGCACACTTACCAAACTATTCTCTGAATGACATATAATATCTATCTAACCATATCTTAGCGTCCTGCATACTAAAGTTAAGACTTTTGTATTTGTTACTCCTGACAGAGAATGTCATTCCGGCCTAGAAGTTAGTTTTTACGTTTGCATACAAATTTTCCGAGTGGGATTCCCCGTTCTTTTCTAGTTTTAGGAATTTTTCTGCTGACCCACCGGGTCGGTTCTTAGGAAACTTAGCATGAGGTGAGCTCTTTGACACCATGCTGAGAACTGCTGATTTAGGAAGGAAGCTGAAGATTTTTGCCTTGGAGAAGAGACTGGTAGACCAAGTATTTATCCTTGTAAACTATCTCCAAGACCTATACAGGCATCTCAGCATAACCAGCTTACAGCTCATGCCTTTAACACTCTTGAAAAATACCCTTTGCAATACCATAGACTTCATTTTCTATCATTTTCTCTTATCACGAAACGTTCTATGATACAGCATCGCTATGTCAACCCCAACATTAGTGCTAAGTATGACAACATCTTTTGAAAAGGCATAAATTTCTCCAAATGGAAACAGCAGTCTTTAATTTTCATCTCCCCCCCTGCATCTTCCCCACCCCACCCCACCCCCACCGAACTGGTGTTTTAAATCACGGTCAGCAATATGGCGCCTTTCTCTCAAGCTCAGAGAAATTATGTAGCTACCTGCTAATATCCAGCAAGCTATGAAGTCTGCATTTTGAGACTTGAAGTAGTTTTTCACATTTTTGTTTTGTTTATGGTGTTCTAAAGGAAAGATCTCCATGCATCAGTGGATTTTAATTTCTCTAGAATCATGCTATTAAGAGTATGCCAGCAAACGTTTATAGAGCTATTTAATATACCTTCTGCTATTTAATATACCAAATGCTTTTCAGAGAAATGCAATTTAAATACTGTGCTTAACATATTTTACTAAGAAACAGAAATATTGAATTATTGTTCTATGACATTACTGTGTGTTGTTTTATATCTATACAATATATAATCCTGTATTAATAGAGACTGTTGCTACATTAGAGAGAAGCACGGGCTCTTGGGAGCCCAGAGCAGGTGGCCAGGACACCCAGTTCCAATGTTGCTCCTGACTCTGTGGCTCAGACCAGAGGTTTTCACTCCCTGGCCTGGGGTTTCTCTTGGTAACGTAGACAGTAATACTTACCTACCTCGCAAGAATGTGGTCATGGTAGGAAATATTTATAACTTGTTTTGAAATCAAAAGAACCTATATAAATGCTAAGCATTACAACGTGGTGTATGTAATCTTTTTCTTGACATGATCCATGTGGTATTCTGGTAGACTCACATCACGTCCTCCTTGAGAACCCAGAAGAGAAAACAAAACCCACGCTTTTGATGAAAGATGAAATGTGGATGAAAAGAATCCAATACAGAAACTCTGGGCAGACCTGGATTATCAACAACCCAATGGAAGGTTCTCTTGGGTCACTTTGGCATAAATAACATCAACCCAAATATACTTATGTTTTTACAGTAAAGACAATTTCGATTATTTTTTTCATTTCTAGAGACTTGATTTCTGATATCCCAGATAGTATGATAGATAAGCCAATGAATCTTATTCAGTGGATTTACTTAATGTAGAACAGCTATTGTTTTTTTGTTTTTGTTTTTGTTTTTGCAGTTTTTGGCCAGGGCTGGGTTTGAACCCACCACCTCCAGCATATTCTGGCATATGAGGGCTGCACCCTACTCCTTTGAGCCACAGGAGCCACCCTAGAACAGCTATCATTGGTCACCTAGTGATCACATCACTTCCCTCCTTATTGATTCCAATTACTGCTTCACTAGATATATCGCTATTTGATATTGAAATATCAAAATCTTGATATTTCATCAAAATGAAATATAAACATCAAAATGAAATCAAATTCTTTATCAATAACGGCCAAGCTATTAAGACAAAATATTTACCATATAACCAATCCTTATTTGAGCTGGGACTTAATCCTGCCTCTTATTCTAGTAAAGTAGACATTGTTTTGGTGATGATTAAAAAAAAAAGAAGAAGAAGTGGGCGGTGCCTATGGTGCAAAGGAGTAGGGCGCTGGCCCCATATGCCGGAGGTGGTGGGTTCAAACCTAGCCCCGGCGAAAAACTGGAAAAAAAAAAAAAAGGAAGAAGAAAAAGAAAAGAAAGCATAGGAATGCTGCCCAACAAACCTACTAAGTTGACTCTTGGATAAATAAAAGCAACCTGGGTTGGGTTTTAAAAAGAAAAGCTAAAGGGAGAGAAACATGTTTGTGTCCTTGTTAGGTCTCAAGTTTCCTCTAGAACAGTGGTTCTCAACCTTCCTAATGCCACAAATCTTTAATACCATCCAAAGGGGTCACGACCCATAGGTTGAGAACCGCTGCTCTAGAAGTATTTGTCCACAGCTATGGCACAAGCGTAGGCTCGGTGTAATGGGCCCCTTCACTGTCATGGTCTTGTGCATGTGATAATAAGAATGCCATCCTTGGTGGAATGACCACTGTTGACATTTCCTTCTGAGCCCCATCAAAATGGTGGCACCAAGAGCCGAGTCCCAGAGATTTCTGCCAGGCATAGGCAGCAGCAGAGCTCCACTGGACACTGAAAGTTACCTCATCAGACTAGTCTGAGCAGCAGTGTTGACTCCTTGAGGCAACACTGTCCTTCTGTTGCAATCAAAAAATGACTTCTCAGTGCAGAGAACGTCATCAAAGATCCATTTCCTAAGAGAACATTTCATTCTCCAGAGCTTTCTCTTACACGTGGACATCTTATGTACCTTCTAGAGTTGGCCTTCTTCTCTTTTAGATGTTTGTCTGTGCTAAACAGACTATCTACTTGCATTCCTCCCAGCCCCAAATAGCCCAGGAATTATTTTCTTAGGAGGAAAAGGACACAAAATAGAAACACTTGAATTTGAGCCTGTCCATGACAGAAACTGTGAAGAAGCTGCTGACCACTCACCTCTGTTTATTTCCCCATAAAGATTCCAGAAATCATTTCCATAGAGGCAAAAAAGGAAAACAAATATAATTCAAGACTATAGTTTGGATTTCTGTGCTGCTAACACTAACCTAGTGCCTTCTTTATTGTCGAGTCTTGATTGTTTTTTAATTTTCTTTTTTTGACACAATGTCACTCTATCACCCTGGCTAGAGTGCCGTGTATCACAGCTCACAGCAACCTCTAACTCTTGGACTTAAGCAATTCTCTTGCCTCAGCCTCCCAAGTAGCTGGGACTACAGGCACCCACCACAATGCCTGGCTATTTTTTGTTGCCGTTGTTGTTGTTTAGCTGGCCCAGGCTGGGTTTGAACCTGCCACCCTCGGTGTATGTGGCTGGAGCCATAACCACTGTGCTACGGGCACAAAGCCAAATGTTGATTTGAAATAGTGAGAACACTTCTGCTTCCTGTGGACCTTCTAATGGGCCTCCCCAATTTAAAACATGCACACAAGCATCTATGGTTTATGTACAGCCCACTCTCTTCCCAAGACACATCACTTTTATCACCCTCAAATCAGATTAGTAATACACACTGTCAAATATCAACATCATTGGTCTCCCCTGCATTTTCATTGGCTCCTAGTATATCAAATAATTGGATCACAGCTTATCACACCCCTGGAAGGGAAGTGGAACATTCTGAGATTGTATCTATGTTCTATATCTGTGCTTCAGCTACCTTAAAATGGTAGGAGCAAGACACATTAAAAACGTTAGAATCTTGTAAACAGAGGCTTCACAGACTTCCAAGTTCCTATGGAACAGAGAATGAAAACTAGAGTCTTTAAAAAGTTAATGCAGACTCCGTTAAACAAAGAAAAGACCTGTGGAAAGACTTTGGATCCGGGGAACCCTGGGCTCCACTTCTCCGGTTGGGCTGTGTCTGTGCAATCGTTTGTCTCATATCTGAGTCTACTTTAAGTGAGCTGGGTGATCACAATTTTGGTCGATCCTGCCCTTTAAAAAGTGTGTTTTGTTAATTGCAGTTACTGGTTTGTTAAAAGTGCCTCAACAAACGGGCGACCAACCGAAGCTCATTTCCTGCCAGCCTGTGTCTATTCTCAAGTTGACTTCAATTCATTCTGAGTTTTTTGTTTGTTTTTAGAAACTTTTATTGAGCTCTATTCCAGAGGGGGGAAAAGACTGTAAGAATTTCTTGATAAGATTAGATCCAAGGTCCATCTGTCTCAGCAATTCTACCCTAAATCTGCCTCCTCCCCAGAGGTGTGGCCATTGGTGTCTGTTTCTCTGCCTGAAATTTATTCCCCGATTTTTAGCATTTAAGGAATGTAAAAAGCTGCCATTATTTCCAATAGAGCAGTCATCTCCTGTAATGAAAGCTACTTTGCTATTGGTTATTCAAATTTAGTCCCTTGTAAACAGCTCCTATATTGCTAATAAATGTTTCATTCTTTTTTCCCTGTGTTTATTCCCAGTAAACAGCTTATTTTATGATAAGCCTTTCAAAGGAAAAATTAATATAACTTCCATTTGGCCCAAGGTGAATTGGATCAATTACCCCATTTTCAACATTTTCCCATTTGATATGAATTAGCATCTTTTTTTTTTCTATCTATGTGTTGTTAACAATATAGCTGCTTACTATTTTTTATTGACTGAAATTGGTGGAGGTTTTTTTTTTTTTTTGAGATAAAGTATCACTACGTTGCCCTGGGTTGTAGCAGCCCGTATAGCCTATGGCTAGGAGGAGTGAGAGTTATAGGAAATACCTGAAATGAAACACCTTGGTGAAAAGGGCACGGAGAGAGATTTGGCTCTAACAAGCATAAGAGAGCTTGCGCGATGCGAGCATCGGTGAATTGGCAGTTTCTACACCTGTGGTGTTGAGAGACACGAGCTCCTCAGGCTGGAGGAGAAGGCAAACAAAAAGCATGCACATTCTATCAGGGATCCACTTACTCTGACTCTGTCTCCTCTCCTGCCTGCAGAACGCCAGCACGGCGTCTCTCTGCTGAAGATTACCAAGCTCTGCTACAGACTAAGAGCTATCTGTTCTAAGACTGCTTTACTCTAAGATACTGTCTCTCTCTCCAGCTAAAGTAGATAGCCCTCAAGCACCTAAGAGAAACTGTTCCTGAGCAAGGTAGCTTAGTGGTCTGCGTCCAGAACCTACCTAAACTGGGACCAAGACCTGGCCAGTCCTGGGCCCTGACAAGGGGTGTCAGAAGCAGATCCTGACAGTTCCCATCCTAAGAAATTACAAAACCGAGAGAAAAACACAAAGACAGAATAAAGAAGATAAAGAGTAGAGCAGAGAGCAACAAAAACAGAAACACAATAAAGAAATTCAAGGAAACAAAGACACTTATTTAAAAAGATTGCTAAATTCCGATAAGTATAATTAGGAAAAAAACACAAACTATATCAGGAATGAGATGATATCGATTGCCGATTCTAGAGATACTAAACGATAAATTTATATACAACTTCATGCTAAGAAATTTAACTATGATACAATGAACAAGAACAAATCTTTTAAATTTTTTCTATGGATATGTGTGTTTGTTTGGTATGGATAGCCACTTGCAAGATTAAACCAAAAAAATCTTAATAGCCCTATATCCACATTCAAATTGAATCTTTGGTTGAAAATCATACCCTCAGAAAACTCCAGGCTTAGCTGGCTCTACTGGGGTTTGGTTTGGTTTTGGGACAGTTTCCTGGGATCCTCCTGCCCAATCTCTCAGGTAGCTTAGATCACACACTTGTACCATCAAACCTGGCCTCCAATGTGAGTTCTCTCATTTAAGAAATAATAGTTGCAAACAAACTCTTCTGGACAACTAAGGGAAAGGAATAGTTCCCAGCACATACTATAAGGCTAGCGTTAGGTGCTTTGATACGAAAACCAGGTAGAAGCATTTTAAGTAAAGAAATATACAAACCACTGTCTTTCATTAACAGAGGCAAAAATTCTAAATATGATTTCAGCAAATTGAAACTAACAACGTATAGAATATTCCAGGAATGAGAGGCAGGGTGATATTTTAAAATCAAATCATGTAAATCATATGAAGAATTTTCAAAAAGCATACAATCATCTGAATAAATCACCGAAACACATTTGAATAAGGTACAACATTTACTCTTCGTAAAGATTCTGAGCAAATATAGGAAGGATCTTTCTAAACTGATAAAAAGTATCCATTACAAAAAAACACATGCTTTACAAGATTTCAATCTACAATTTCATAATACAAAAAAATTGCATTTTGATATGAGTAGTAGGAAATCAAAATCTAAAGCAATATCATGGGCAATATCAATATGTTTTAAAAACTTAGGAATAAAACTAATAAAAATCCAGTTTCTATCCTGAAAAATATAAAATTGCTGAGAGAAGGGAAAGAGGACATAAATGAATTCTTATACTATGTTTATGAATTGGAAGCTGCAATATTGTTAAAATGTTGCTTATCCTTAAATTGACTTGTGAATTAAATGCAATCTCAACATTTCAAGCAGACTTTTTAACTTTTTTAAAGAAATAAGCTGATTCATTTGGGGATACAAAGGACCTGAAACAGCCAAAACAACTTTGAAGAACAAAATGGAAGAATTTATATCACCTGACTTCAAAATGTATAATTACTATAATTAAGACAGTGTAATTACAGCATAAAGACAGATAAATAGAACATAGCAGAACAAAATGTTCAGAAATAAACAGTTTATTTTTGACATACAAGAAAATGTAACTCAGAAGAGAAAGGATAGACTTTTCAAACAGTAATACAGGAAAAGTAGATATCCATAGGTAAAAGGAAAAAAAAAGTTTACAGAAAATTAACTCAAAATGGATCATAGTCCTAGATGTAAAAGTTAAAACCACAAATTCTAGAAGAAAACACGGGAGAAAAATTTCTGTGGCCTTGAATTAAGCAGATGTCTTGATATGACATCAGAGCAGAATCCATAAAAAAATTTTACTAAGTGGACTTTATCAAAATTAAGTTGTACTCATTGAAAGATCGTATTAAGAGACAAACTACAGACCAAGACAAATATTTGCAAATCATATATCTGATAAGCAGACTTGTATCAATATGTATAAAAAATTCTCAAAACTTAAAAATACTAAGGCAATCTTCTAAATGGGCAAATTACTTCAGTATGCATTTTACCAAAAAGTATCTGATGGCAAGTAAGTGCACACAAAGTTCAAAATCGTTAATTAGGTAAATGCAGATCAAATTAAAAGCCACACAATGCTCTTATGCTCCTTTTGAAATGACTAATATTACAGTGACGGAACATACCAAATACTGGCAAGAATGTGATGTGACTTGAACTTTTATCTGAGGCTAAAGGCCGTGTAAAGGTATAACAACTTTGTAAGAACCTTGGTGGTTCCTTAAAATAGGAACTCATGCCACATAAACTAACCATTCCACTCCAAAGTATTTACCCCTCAAAACATAAAACTTACCAGTTTAACAACATAAATTTTTGGAAGGCAAGAACCTCATCAGTTTTTTTCTGTACCCCCATGCCAAGAAGAGTACATGGCAATAAGCACTCAATCTATTTGTCAAAGTGATAAATAGAATATTAAAGAGGGGGGGTCATTCCTACCCTGCCTTCTTTACAGGAATCCTATAAAAGAGGAAAAAGGCTCTGAGTCACTATCTGTTCAAAAATATAAAACTATTGATATTTGTATTAGAGAAAAATGTGCTGGAGCTCAGAGTTTAATGCTGATTTGGTGATGAACACAGTTTAAATGGGGCTAGAAGGATCAGAAACCACTTTAGAAGCACAGCCTAAAATGGTATCTTCATAGGTCTCACACTGGTGTCTCTCCCCTCTTGGCTTCACAAGCAATCACTTCATTTGCTTCCTTTATTCAGGATGGTCTTTCCCTTTCGCTCAAAGAGCAGGCAGGGCTGGCATTTTGTGGGGGGAGCCGGCGAGCATGACCCTTGGCATACTTAAAGACTTCCCATGGCTTGGTGCTTTTCCATGGAGGGCTCAGTTTGCACATTTTCTTTTCTGCCACTTAAAAAAATGAGACTGCTGAGGTGGAGCTTGCAGACCCCAGGGAAGAGAAACTCTCAGTGCTGCTGACAGCCTGGGACCTCACTCACCCTTCTTGAATCTTTGATGCTTGCCGGAGGAAACAGGCTTTCTTTTGAAACCTGAAAGCTGAATGTCTCACCTGGCCTGATACCACTCTTAGGGATGGGAACATTGACAATAAGAAGCCTGGATTCCTAATTGCAAAAAAACAAGATGCAAGCTGGAACATAAAACATGAACAAAGTAATGTGCAAACCAAGCGCAGGCAGTTTGGATAGTAAGGGAAGTCCTGAAAACGGTGTCAGCGAGACATGAGTGCCGGCCAGTCCCACCTCTGGACCTGATCGCGTGTTGCCTCACCAGTAATTTCCCCTTTGTAACTGATCCGCCCTCTGCAAAAATAAGGAACTTGGATTGAATTCTCTCTCAGGTCCTCTCAGGTTCTATTATTCCTGTGAAACTCCTGAAATTCTTCCTGTGAAAGTGACAGTAAGCCCTTGGTCACATTTGCTTAATCTCTAGATTGACTCCAGGAAGGGACTGGTTTCAGGGCTCTCCTGTTCTCCTTCCTTCTGGGTTTTCAATTAGGGTTCTTGTCTGGAGAAAGTAGTGGAGAAAAAAACTGACAGATTTAAGTTAAAAAGGAAAGGCATGGAAAGGATAGTGTGCGGCTCTCAGAATCACAAGGGGACTGAAGGAACAGGAAGTAAAGTGGGGGCGGGGGCCGGCTGGCATCACAGGCATCCATTTTCTGGTGCTTGAGCACCCCATGGTTTCTCCAGGAACACTGGAAGCCAGGCACACCATGGTCCCCTTCAGCCCAGACACAAGATGTCACAACTGGTAACACTGTGTGCTTAAGCAGCTGCCACCAACACCTGCCTCTGGAATGGGCTCCTGGACACCCACTGCTTTTTGAGTCGCAAGCTCCCAATTCAGTCTTGGTGGCTGGGTCTGATGGCCCCACCTCCTGTCATGTCATCTAGTTCTAGGCTCCAGAGAAATGTGAATATTTGGGTTTTTCAATGTTTTATAGTGGAAGCTAAGTTGTATCTCCCACCAGGGCTGATGAGGTGGAAAATCCTTTCACAGATAAAGAGCTTCAGTTATGTCACAGGCACAAAAAAAAGGGCAAACGTTTACAACACCAGAATGACATCGGTAGGAAAAGAACATGCCTCTGTATAGTGCCCTATATCCTGAAGGACCCCAGCTTCTAAAATCCAGACTGGGAAAAAAGACTGCAGGGCATTTAACCCAGGCCTCTCATTTTACAAATGGGAAAACTGGGGCTTCAAAAGGAACAATAACTTCTGTGAGAGCAGGACCAGAACTCAGGTTTCCTGCCTTCGGGCCAGTGGACTTTCTCCTACGTCATGCTGCCTTCCAAGGCAAAGAACAGAATCCTCTTTGTGAACGAGACAAAACTCTAAATGTTCATAAAACATTTATTTTTACAACTTAGCTTGATTTATTGTGGAAGTTTCGAGATAAAACAGATTAGATCTGATCCCCTCCAGATTCCAATTCAATTAGTGTTCATTAACCACCTACTGTAATGGCAGACAGCATGCCGCTGTCCTCCTCTAGGCAGCGGGAGGCATGGGGATCGATTTGGACCTAAGGAACACCTGGAAGTGGGGACTAGCGTGCTCTGGAGCTCTCTCACCATCTGTCACGTCAGCTTCTCTCTGATCGTCATTTTACCCTCTCTTTTTGATACCTCTGCAGCTGGTCCTCCTCACTGACAACAAGGCAACTGTGGAATAGTTGCAATAGCTGCAGAAAGATACTTTAAAGTGTCAGTAAGTAGCTCAGCTCCCTCAGTCCTGTTAATAAAATCCCTATAAAACAACAATTGGCCCAGGCTATCCATCCCTGGGCCATCAACTATAGATAGGAGGTCAGAATTAGTCCTCAGGGCTGCAGCCAGAGCAACTCCAAGATAACTATGACTGAGGAGGGCAAACCCATGCAAAGCCTGGAAATGCTCAGGCAACACATTGATTCCATTACTGACGCATGAACTAACTTGTACATCAGCCCCACTTCCTCATTTCTGCTTCTGATATTTATTTCATTTTGCTGCACTTTAAGGCCATGTTTTAGATACTAGAGATACAGGACAAGAAACACAGAGGGTATCTTAAAAAGATAAGGAAATAAGGTGTGTGTCTGACAGTAGGAAGTGCCATGGGAAAAAATTAAGTATGATTAAGAGTGAGGGTGGGAAGTCAGTCCCTGTGCACGTGTGCATGAGGCTGTGGGGCAAAAGCTTTCCAACAAGAAAAACAGCAAGTGCAAAGGTTTCTAGTCTGGAATGTGCATTCAAGGAGTAGCAAAGAGCTTTCAGTGGCTTCAGCAGAGATGAATGTAGGAGATGGTGTCTGAGAGCTGAGAGGAGCCAGATCATGTAGGTCTGGGCAAACCAGTTAGGACTTTGGTGTCTGGTCCAAGAGAGATGAGGACTCAATGTTTTAAGAAAAGAGGGAACAGAATCTCACATCTGTGTATTGTGTTGAGAGATAGATGGCTATAGGTTGTAAAGGTGCAAACTGGGAGAGCAACTAGGAGGCTATGATAATCATTTAAACATGACACGATGCTAGTTTAAAACAGTGGTAGTAGGCCAGGCGTGGTGGCTCACGTTGTAATCCTAGTTCTCTGGTAGGCCACAGAAGATGGATTGCTTAGCTCATGAGTTTGAGACCAGCCAGAGCCAAGAGCAAGATTCAGTCTCTACTAGAAATAGAAAAACTAGCTAGATGTGGTGGTGCACACCTATAGTCCTGGCTGGTCAGGGAGGCTGAGGCAGGAGGATTGGTTGAGCCCAGGAGCTCTACCTAGAGCCACTGAGTAAGCCTCTGCCTCAAAACAAAGTAGTGATAGTGAGAAAGTGGTCAAAGTTGGGATTTATTTTGAAGGTAGAATTGATAGGATTATGTTAACTGGGTGTGGACAGTGAGAAAGAAGAGTCAATAATGAGGTTTAACCTGAGCAACTGGAAAGATAGAGTTGCCAGGGACTCTGAGGGGGAGACTGGAGGAGAAGCAGCCCACACTGTGAAGGGAGCTAAGTGTCGGGCTTGGGCTGTGTTAAGTTGGAGACGCATTTTAGACCTCTAAGTGGACTTTGACTAGACAGTCAGCTGTGTGAATATTGAGTCCAGGTGAGAAGCCAAGCTGGATGTATGTATTGTGGAATTATTAGTGCATAAATGACAATGCCTTGAAACTGAGATCACCTGGGAAGTGGATATGAGTAGAAAAGAGCTGGGGGCAAAGGAGTGACACCTGGGGAAGTCCATTTGGGGTGTCCAACTGCGGCTCACAGGCTGCATGCTAATTATTTGAGGCCTTATTTAGCTTATCTGTGGTGTAAGATGTCACCAAAAGTATGCACAGACCTTTTTAAAATACTTATCAGCTTTCCTTAGTGTTTGTGTATTTAACATGTGGTCCAAGACAACTCTTCTTCTGATTTGCACCAGAGAAGAAAAAAAGTTGGACACCCCTGAGAGAGACTGGGGCAATGAGGAGGAGCTGAAAGGGAGTCCAGGGAGGTGGGAAGAGAACTAGGGGAGCGGGGTGTTCCAGCAGACAAATGAAAGAAATATTTCAGATGGAGAGAATCAGTAAGTGGGTTGATAACCCCTGATACTTCAATCCAGGTGAGCCTACTGGATTTAACAACATGGAGGTCGCTGGCACCTTTCTAAGTTGTTGGGTTTCTTGAGTTTGGTTTTATTTTTGGTGAGGTGGTGGGAACGAAACCCAAGCATAATAAACAGAAAGGAGAAAATGGGGAGAGAGGACTCAGACACCTATTATAGCAAACTCTTCGGAAGATTTTGCTGCAAAATTGAACAGAGATATGGGATGGTAAGTGGAGGTCAGGAGATGTTTGGTTTTAAGATGAGAGTGTTGAAACATCTGTGTGTGAATCATTTGGCAGAGAGGGGAAAGTAGTTGGTTCAGGTGAGAGGCAGCAGACATAGTGGACAGATGTCCCTGGATGGCTGAGAAATACCGATGATGCATGAGAGGTAAGGTAACAGCCAGCGCAGGCGAAGGACTGGGCAGAGCAGCAGGAACATACGCAGGTGCCTGGCTCTTTTCCAAGTAAAGTAAAAAGTAAGGTCATCAACTGAGAGAGGGAATGGAAGAAGAGGTCTGGGGATACAGGAGAGAGTATGAAACATAAGCATACGGGAGATTTGATAAATGAGAGAAATGGAATAGTGTCCCCAGGCTGCACTATAGACCCTGTTGAAGTTTGCGATCATGACTGCAAAGGGAGGCCAGGCGGTGTGGTTCACAATCTTCTAAGTGCGTGTAGTTGCATGTGTGCCATCACAGTAGGTGGACTACTGGACTTACCCAGATCTGGGGTCTTGATGACAAAATTAGATCAAGAGAGAGGGAATGGAATTGAAAGTATTGACAAAGGGACGATTATAATACTAGGCTGTTACAGAAACTAAGCTGGGTGAGGCGGAGGGGCGTGGAGAGCAGAGATGTGAAAGGCTCAGCGATCATGGATCTCGACAAGGTTGAGAGATTTTTAGAGATGAGCCTTAACGAGGAGTGGGCTGCAAATCTATATGATTAAATTAGATAGTGAAATGCTTGAAACTGAGATGACAGAGACATTGTTGTTGTTTGGTAATGACCAAAATGTAGTGATTCAGGTGGCAGCAAGAGGGTAGATGACACAAACATTAGAAGAATGGAGATTAAGAAACCCAGAGGTCAGGGTGTGGGAGGAATTACATATGAGATACTGAAATCCAGAGTTATGACTAGGCATGGCCATAAGTTAGTCATTCACCTGGGACGCAGTGAGTGAAGTTTCCATTCTGGGTCTCTCTGACTGCAAAACCTTGGAGGCCATTGGTATTCTCCAGGGGACTTCTGCCCCTCATTTTTCCTTTGATTTCCCCCTTTCTCTGAATTTCCTCACTACAGAACACCTCCTACACGCAGCTTAGGCTCAGAGAGCAGGAAACTTTGCCTAAGATTGCACAGCTAGAAAGTAGAATCATTTTCTACCCAAGAGGCAGGATAAGACATGTGGCAAAGGGAAGAGTCGGGAAAGCAGGTTTTCTATGTAGGAAATAACAGCAGCAGAGGGGCCAGACAAGAAAGAGCCAGTTTGGGGGCCATCCTGAAGCTCCAGAGCCACTTTCAGTCTCTTCTTATTTGCCTCCTAAACGTTGTGTGACAAGAGATTAGCGAAGGAGGAAGGCTTTAAAGATTTAATACTAATTTTGTAAAGGTCATTACAGAGTGCTTGCAATTGTTCAGCTTTATCGTTTAATTCCTATTTTGAGAGGCAGGAAGAAAAATAAACAGGAAAAGTACATGAATATCCCCAACAGGATCCAATTAAATAAAAATAGTGCTGACAGGAAAAAACATCTTAAAACTTTAAAAGGGGGGCAGGGGGACTGCATGGATTGAGAAAATTCTGCAGAATCGATGACTTTTAATTAATACCGAAATAATTAGTTTTAAATAGAACAGTGACCAACGTTTAGGCTACAAGGCCCGGCATGGTGCCCCACGCCCGTAATCCTAGCACTTTGGGAGGCTAGATGGGCGGATTGCTTGAGCTTGGAAATTCAAAACTAGCCTGAGCAAGAGCAAGACCCCCATCTCTAAAAAAAAAAAAAATAATGGAGCTTTGTGCTGGGCACCTGTAGTCCCAGCTACTTGGGAGGCTGAGGCAAGAGGATTGCTTGAGCCCAGGAGTTAGAGGTTGCTGTAAGCTATGATGCCATAGCACTCTATAAAGGGCAGCAAAATGATACTGTCTCAAAAAAAAAAAAATTTAGGCAACGACTTACGACCTAATCAAATAATTCTGCCATGTCACATACTGCTCTAAATTGCTATCTGCCAACACCTAGTAAAACAAAGTGGCTCAGACCTGGCAGTGCCTCTGTACTGGTGGCCAAGTCAAACCATTGTATAACAGACTCATAAGCAACTGCCTAAAAATAAAAGCTAATATTCATCGAGAGTTACTCTGTATTAGACACTGAGCTGTGGACTTTACATGCAAGATTTGAAAAGGACTTGAGAAATTGCCATATCTAAAGTACCTCCTTCATGAAAAATATCTTATCAATTCTAAACCTTGATTAACTTTTAGTGCTTTGAATGTGAATCGATTCATCAAACTACCCAATAGTAGTTTTCTAAATTAACATTTATAGAACATAGTATATAGGGCATTCAGATTATCACTGTGAATAAATAAACGGGCAAAATACAGCTCCTTAGGAGCTAATAATGCATATACTGAAGTTAGAATTTGTGGCCAGGCACAGTGGCTTAGGCCTGTAATCCTCGAACTCTGGGAGGCCAAGGCTGGAGAACGGCTTGAGCTCAAGAGTTTGAGACCAGTCTGAGCAAGAATGAGACCTCATCTCTACTAAAAATACAAAAAAAAAAAATTAGATGGGTGCTGTGGTGAGCACCTATAGTCCCAGCTACTTGGGAGGCTAAGGTAGGAAGATCACTTGAGCCCAGGAGTTTGATGGTGCTGTGAGGTTGACTGATGCCACAGCACTCTAGCCTGGGCAACAGAGTGAGACTCTGTCAATAAATCAAATAAATAAAGTTAGAATTTATCAAATCTGTAGTACACTGCTAACTATCATGTTTCTTAATTAAAAAGAACACTTGACTAGAAATCAGGAGAATTTTCCTACTCCCTCTGTCACCAACTTAACCAACTGTGTATAATTTCCTTTCTTTAGAATCCATTTACATCTTTTAAAAGAGATGGTTTGCTTCGTGCTTCCTACAATCTCTTTCAATGCTGACACTGAGTCTACTGCCATTTTTTTAATTCAGCAAACATCTATATAACAGTATATGTCAAGCACTGTTTTAGACACTTTACAAATATTAACCTACTTGCCCCTGTAACAATCCTACTGTGTGAGTACTGTTGTTTTCCAGAATAATACAGGGTCTGGCAAAAGTAACACCCTTGTGCTTGAGTGTGATATTGTTAATGTTATAGAATTCCATGCTTATGATTTTGTAAGAAAAGATTGATATTAGATTACTAGCTCACAAGAAAAGAGGCATTGCTTGTGTTATTTGTAATTTGTATGATTGGCATGTAATTCTGTAACGTAACAATATCACACTTAAGCACAAAAGGTTATTTTCCTGGACCCTGTACATTTATATTAAAACAGTAATTAATTATCCCCTTTACTGATGGTAAAACTGAAGCACAGAGTCATTTGAAACATGTATATTTTACTTCTGATACTTATAATTTCTTTTGCTTTGCTGAGGAATTTATAAAAAGCCTTTGGAATTTGTTACAGATATAGCAATGTTATCAGTTCTATACACTCTGCTTAATTGGGTAAAACAAAAAGCTGGAGGAAAACTGCCGTCTACAAAAGACAGCCACAAGGAGTCTGTTACAGTCAACACACAACTGTCACATGTGGGCATCCAGGGTGAACCCCTGCAGAGCTCCTTCCTGTCCTTTCCGCCCCCCAACACCTTCACTATCTCTTTCCCTCACTTTAATGAGAGAAGGTATGTGAAACTGCCTAACACAGAAACTGGCTCATTTTTTACTTTAAAACAATCACCTCCCCTCCTTCTCTTCCTCTCTCCCTCCTTCCCTCCTTCACACTCAGCCTACGGGGGCTCCTGCTTGCACAGTGATGTTATTTTCTGCCTCCCTAACCATTTCCTACCCACACGTGATTACTAATTCTCATCTCTAAGCTGTCTGTGTCTCTGCAACATGATAAATTTTTCTCAACTCCCCCTCCTATCTACTTCAGAGTCCACTTACCTGCCACTGCTAGGACCCTCCTGTGACCAGATCCCCCACCACAGCCCTGCAGTCTGGTCTTCCCTTTCCTGGGACCATGTTCTGTCCCCTCCACCTTCTAGGCTGCTGAAATCCCATTCTGTGTTGTGTTGCTCTGTGTTTTGAATTTTCTATATCCTCTGCAAGCACCAGAGGATATAAAATATAAAATTGTTCTATTTAACAGAACAAAGTGAAATTTTAACAAGGTATATTCATTATCAAATTATCAAATGGTGGTTAAAAGACTCCTGTTTTGGACTCAGCAGCATGAGCAGAACAACAGTTTTTTACAAGTTACTTGATGCTAATAATCTTTAATATTTTATTTATTTTTAATTGACAGTTAGAAATTGTACATGTTTATTACATCATTGTGTTTTAAAATGTGTATACATTGTGGATTGGCAAATTTGAGGTCATTAATGTATGCTCTACCTCAAATATCTTTGTGGTGAGAACATTTAAGATCTCTCTTAGCAATTTCTAAGAATATAATAATACATTGTTATTAGTCCCAGTCATCATGTCGCACAATAGATCTCTTCTATCTAAAGGAAATTTTGTGCCCTTTGACCAGCATCTCCCCAAATCCACCCAAGCCCATCCATGGCTCCTGCAAACCACCATTTCTACTCTCCTTTGAGTTCAACCTTTTAAAAGTCTACATGTAACTGAGATCACGTGGTTTTTGTCTCTCTCTGGCTTATGTAACTCAACATAACGTCCTGCAGGTTCACCCATGTTGTCACAAATGACAGGATTTCCCTTTTTTCCGAGGCTGAGTAGTCGCCATCGTATCTATCACCTTTCCTTTACCCATTCCTTTGCTGATGGACACGTCAATGGATTCCATAACTTGGCTGTTGTGAATAATCCAGTAATGAACACAGGAGGGCAATATCTCTTCAACATACTGATTGCATTTTGTGGGGGAGGGGAGGGGAATATATCCAGCAGTGGAATTACTAGATCACAGTGATACTAATAACAAAGTACTGACATTATTCCCAGACAATCAAAAATCACATTACAACAAAGATATTTGTATCAGAATGTTTATTGCAGCCCAATTCATAATTGCCAGGTCATGGAAGAAGCCCAAGTGCCCATCGATCCACGAATGGATCAACAAACTGTGGTATATGTACACCATGGAATACTA
>CAUYQV010051171.1:0-10152 GCA_963574575.1 Galagoides demidoff | reverse complement strand
GCTACTTGGGAGGCGGAGGCAGGAGACTCGCTTGAGCCCAGGAGTTGGAGGTTGCTATGAGCTGTGATGCCATGGCACTCTACCCAGGGGGATAGCTTGAGGCTCCGTCTCAAAAAAAAAAAAAAAAAAAAAAAAAGAAATGTAAGGTTGGGCAGGGTATACCTAACAAAGAATACTGGGCAGTGTGTGCTCTGAGGATGCAGAGGGAGAGTCCCCACCCACAAAAGTGGTCAGTGCCTGATGAAATGAGACTACGCTGGGCTTTGAAGGATGCACACGAGTTGGGGAGCATAAGAGAAAAGGGTGGGCCCTTCCTGGTGGAGGGGATAGCCTGATCAAAGCAGGAGGCAGGAATGCTATGGGATGCTTCCAGCCAGATCAGTCTGACTAAAAGCCTGAACATAAGATAGAAGAGCCTGGGTGAGAGAAAAAAAATGAAGGCTTTTTTTTTTTTTTTTGAGACAGAGTCTCACTCTGTCACCCTGCGTAGAGTGTTGCAGCATCATAGCTCACAATGTTAAACTCATGGGCTCAAGCAATCTTGAGCCTCAACCTCTCAAGAAGCTGGGACTACAGGTGCCCACCACAATGCAATGCCTAGTTTTTCTATTTTTAGTAGAGACATGGTCTCACTCTTGCTTAGGCTGGTCTCCAGCTCCTGAGCTCAAGCAATCCAGCTGCCTTAGCCTTTCAGAGTGCTAGGATTACAGGTGTAAGCCAGCAAACCCAGCTTAAGACCAAAGCTTTTGAGTTAAGCTCCAATATGATATATATTAAAGATTCTTTCATGAAAAGCAAAAAAAAAAAAAAAATTATTTGAGTTTTCATCTGTGTTAAGTGGGGAGTTGCTGAAATTCTACAGGAAGAAACACAAAGAAGGCAGAGTTTAAGATAAGAAAGGTGAACTGAAAAGAACCAGAGAATGTAGATGGGGTCCTGCTAGAAAGAAGGCCCAGAGTACTGAGGAGAAATAAATCCTCTGGGTGCCCCAAAAAGTGATGCCCCTGCTGAAAATTCCTGGGAAGTCAGGTAATACACACAGGAGAAGTGGTTTTCCCCCTTTCACACCTCTTTTTATTTTCCCTTCCTTCTGCTCTTGCTATTATTTTTCTATAAATTTTTTTTTTGAGACAGAGTCTCACTATGTCACCCTTGGTAGAGTGCCATGGCATTCACAGCTACAACAACTTCAAACTCCTGGGCTTAAGTAATCTCTTGCCTCAGCTTCCCTAGTAGCTGGGACTATAGGCACCCGCCATAATGCCTGGCTATTTTTTCTTACAGTTGCCATTGTTGTTTAGCTGGCCCGGGCTGGGTTCAAACCTGCCAGCCTTGGTGTATGTGGCTGGCGCCATAACCAGTGCACTACAGGCGCTGAGCCTTATCTATAATTCTTTACACTTTTCTGCCAAGAATTCTGAAAAGCTCCCTAGAATAAAAACTTGCTCTTTTATGGTTTTTCCCAGAATTCAAATGTTGAATTTTTTTCTACCTTAAATCCTTTCTTGAAGGCAGAGAATAAATAAATCAGTTGTGAGGCATTTTAATAGGTGGCTCCACTTCTGCCTCCATACACATGTCAAATGAGGTCCCCACTTTTCAGCAAACAATAAAGAGGATCCATCATTTAGTTCTACCTAATCCATTCCCAAGTTCAGGCTACTCATCATGAGAATGCCCAAGTAGCCACATCAGAGAAGGATTATGGACTGAGGAAGTGGCCAGTTAGTATTGCTATCTGGTAATAAAAAGGCATTATCTGAGTGGATAGAATGAATAGATAAACGCAAGACTGATGCCTCTCTGCTACTAAGCTATTCCAGGGAAAATCCAGTGGAACAGAATTCTGCACACAGGCTTTGGACTAATGCATTTGGAACATTATTTCCTCAGCAAGGCACATATAACCTAGAACTAACACAGAAGAACATAAGGTACAAGATATAAAAGGAAAATGAGAGTTAACACTGGCACAAAGTTTTTTGGGCACAAGATTATTACTTAAACTACCAAAAGAATCGTGCGTCGCATATTTGCTTGCTCTTATCATACCTGTGCAGACTTGCTCACTTACAAAGTTAACAGGCATTCATTGAGCACCTACTCTGTGCTTGGCTCATTCATGAGCAGGGACACTCAGGTGAATAAATGTCTCTAAGGCTGTAGGGAGCAGTATAGTCAAATTGCCTGGTTTGAATCCTGGCATTATCATTTACCAGCTATGGGATGTCAGGCAGACCACCTGATCTTTCACCAAGAAACACTTTTTTTTTTTGAGACAGAGTCTTACTCACATGTCACTCTTGGTAGAGTGCTGTGACATCATGGTAGCTCATAGCAACCTCAAACTCTTGGGCTCAGTGATCCTCTTGCTTCAGCCTCCCAAGTAGCTGGGACTACAGGCACTCGCCATGATGCCTGGTTAATTTTTCTATTTTTAGCAGAGGTCTTGCTCTTGCTCAGGCTGGTCTTGAACTCCTGAGCTCAAGTAATCAGCCCACCTCAGCCTCCTAGAGTGCTAGGATTATAGGTGTGAGCCACGGTGCCTGGCCAAGAAACACTTTTTAAAAAATTCCACGTTTCTTTAGCATTCTCTATATCTGTACATACACATATTTCTTCTGATCCACTTGAGTAGGAGTATAACGCCCCTTACGTCCATAATATGACCACCCTGTATTTCAGTGTTTATTTCCTGAAAATAAGCATAGCCTCTTACATAACCACAGTTCAGTGATTAAATTCAGGCCACCTTAATATTAATACAACACAATTATCTCACTTAATGCCTGTATTCCAATTCTGTCGATTGTCTCAGTAATAATCTACAGGAAAAAAGGATTTCCTACTGCATTGAACTGCCATGTATCTTTAGGCTCCTTTAATCTGGGACAGTTCTTCGGCCTATCTTTCATGTATTGACATTTCTGAAGCATACTGGCCAACTTAACCTTCTTTTAAAAAGAAAAGATAATAATAGCTTCTACTTCCGAGGGTGCTGTGAGGATAAATGAGGTAATGCTTAGGCTTCTCTGAATCCTGGGCCTGGAACACTGACAAATGTGAGTGATAAGATTTTCTTCAGGTTACAAATAGTAAATAATTCTAGTAAACATAGGTCCCTAAAGGAGAAAGAATAAAACAGTCCAAGACAACCCTGGTGGTAGTAGATGAAGTATTGTGCACAGGGTACATGGGTCTGAGGAGGAAGGCACCAATACTGCCTGGGGCTGCTGGGATCCAGGCAGGAAGTGCTGGAGAATGACCCATAGGTGACAAGTATATACCACAAAGGAAGTGGGGGTGCTCCAAGTACAGGACCAGCCAGCGCCAGCACCTAGGGAATGGCAGTGGGTCTGCCAGTGTGGCTGGTGTATACTTCCAGAGTGTGGTGCTAGAGATGGAAATGAAAATACAAGGGAGGTCATCAAGGCTTCACTCACTCTCGACGAGTGGTTCTCAATCTTCTTAATGTCATGACCCAGAGGTTAAGAACCGCTGCTCTAGACCTCACTCTCGACCAGTGGTTCTCATCCTTAATATCACGACCCAGAGGTTAAGAACTACTGCTCTTACTCAGTGGTCACAGAGTAAGCCATGATCCATGGTCAGGTCTGCCAAGTGAGCAGCTGCCTGTTCTACCCAGTCTTCACCTGATGGCCACTCACATGGACCTTCTCCTCCTACCACCACCCCAACTACCTTCCTAACCAAGTGGCTCTGAAAGTTCATGCATAGACTTGGCTTCCTCCCAGAGCTTCTCTCCTGGGCTCCCACCATTGTTTCCTGATCAAACCTATACATATTTCAACCAGACCTTACCCTCAGATACCTAGCCAACTCAAGTTCCCCTTCTGCTTCACCATCACTTCTCTAACTTGAGAAATTGCCAGAGGGCTGCTCGGTGACCTTGTAACACACCCTCAAGGGAGTTAAGAGGGTGTCGTACTTTCCTCCCTTCTTTTCCCATCTCTGAGGGATAGCAGGGCAGACAGGACACAGGAGGATGGGGGCCATTCTTGCTCATATGACAGTAAAGTTTTACAAGGTCTAAGTATAAAAAACAAAGTGACCTTCAGGGCTCCCTCAACTCTTAAACTTCCCAGAGTGTTAAACTGATAGTCTCTAGATAATTTACATAACCCTAAGAGCTCAATCATAACCTGAGAAGGAACCAACCACTTATAAGCTCTAAAGATGGCCTTGCCATCCAATTTCCCATTTGAGGTTGGAAAGTGTCAAAACGAGCCTAAGAAAGTAGCTCAGTGGAGGTGATGGGGGTTTGAGATATGTCAATTTCTAGCCAAGTTCCTACTGCCTAAGGAGAGACACAGCCTGGGCCAATTCCGGGTTCCTAGTCATAACCAGTCCAAGCTCAGCAATTAAAAAAATAGTCTCACTTACTACTTTAAAAGTATGAATGGAGAAACCTATCTAATTCCAGAAGCCTTACCACAAACCTACACCTCATACTTTACCCACAGACTCTAGCACAAACATTCCTTAATTTTGAAACATACAGTTTTTTTCATGAAATGGATTGTGTATTTTTAGAAATATTCTTAATACAAGCTTTAAATTACCTGATTTTGCATTCACACCTAATGAGATTACGGACATTTTAGGACTAATAGCAGTGCTGGGTTTGAAAAAGGCAGCAGTAGGGGCATTATGAAAAATTCAGCACTGCTCCCTAAATGTGAATAAAATAGATGTTCAACTGACAAAGTGTCCTTTATAGCTCTATTTTTGCTCCTTTTGCATTTCCCCTGCTCAGTCGTCAGTAAATTTCTCTTTACCATATTAAACTTTTATACATACAAATCTACATCAGTGCCGCAGGCACTGATTTCAATTTTCAAAATTGAATTTTGGGTGGTGACAGCAATTGGTACAGCAGTCCCTATTCTAGTCACACAAAGGGACGCATAAGCACTTTGGGGAAAGGGTGTCACAAATTGCTTTGCTAATTAAGGTAGAGTTGGATTTGGTCCAGGAGGATCTATGAAAAAAGGTTTTCATGACTTGGTAATGAACTTCTGAAATGAGTTCATTCTATTATGGGTGCCTCTTCCCTTCAATTCAATTGGAAATCTATTTCTTGAGCACCTACTATGTAGAGTGCTCTGCTGGGGGGTTGTCGGGGGACATCAAGAAGACCCAGCCTGGCACTGGAGAAGCTAGCAGTTAAGATGAGGAGACAAGATCCACTTGCATTAAAAATCAACCATGCCCTGGGGCAGAGTATAACACTGCCAGAGCTGTGGAACACCGCTGCTGCAGGAGATGTGAGGTGGGAGATGGGCACAGGCTGGGCTGACAGGCAGGGATGGCAGGGAAGGATTGGGTGTCACTACACTGATACAGGGTGAGGGGAGCCAGAGTCCTAACTCTGAGGAGCACTGACCTGGCCACAAGTGTAATGGGGATCAGAGGAGTAGCAGTGAGGACAAGTCATGAAGATGCACAGGACAAGGTTGTTTCAGGCAGGAAGGGCTTCAAGGGCCTGGGAAACTACCTATGTGGCATGGGTGTGTGGTGAGGCTTCTGGAATTAGACAGGTATCTCCATTGATATCTATCTATCTATTTATTTACTGAGACAGAGTTTTGCTATGTCACCCTCAGTAGAGTACCACGGCATCACGGCTCACAGCAACCTCAAACTCTTGGGCTTAAGCAATTCTCTTGCCTCAGCCTCCCAAGTAGCTGGGACTACAGGTACCTGTCACACCTGGCTATTTTTTGTTGTAGTTGTCATTGTTGTTTAGCAGGCCTGGGCCGGATTCAAATCCACCAGCCCCATTATATGTGGCTGGCACCCTAACCACTGAGCTATGGGCGTCAAGCCATTGATATCCTTTTAAGTAGTGAGATTACGTACCAACTGCTGTTGGCCACCTATGCGACAGTACACTGGAGTCTCATAGGTTCAGAACCACTTCTTTATAGTCAATTTGAGAGGCAATGCTAAGACACCCTTGCTGGGGCTTACCTATGCTGGGGATAAGAAAGCAAGGCTGGAACCAAAGGCTGGGACCAAGGACCAGAGGGCACTGAAAGTTTCACAAAGTTGCCTGCAACTTACCCAGGAAGCAATGGGCAGATCCAAAGATCTTTGAATGGTCCCACTAGAAGTGGCTATCTTTTTAGTTGTCCCTGCATCTTTATATGCACAGAAAAATGCCACCCCTTGGTCTAGACCAGCAGTTCTCAACCCATGGGTCACAACCCACAGGAACTGTATTAAAGGGCTGCAGCATTAAGAAGGTTGAGAACCACTGGTCTAGACACTACCTTAACTCAATGCTAGCTCCATTCAGAATTGGGAGAGAAAATAAGATGGAGATGTTTGCATTCCTCCTTAGTGATGATTCTCTTTACAACTCCTGTTTTGCAGTGGGCTCAATATTATAATTAAAAATAGAATAATCTATTCTTAGCCTACTCCTCAAAAACATGACTTCAAGGGGCCCACGTATGAGGATGAGCAACAATGAGGTGGCTTCACCATGGCTAGCATGTTGCAGGCAGTTGGGGAGCCAGCTCCCTGCCATGCTGAGGAATGCCAAAGACTTAACTGGATGACCAACAAAACAGAATTATATAAAACCGCTGAATTCTCCTCTGATGAGGTGGAAAAATCATTTACATTACTAGAAACCGAAGATAACATTTAACTTCTTTCAAACTGGGCCAATATTATTTAAATAAATACTGGGTACAATATATTTATAAGAAGTCGCTGGTGGGTGAGTCCCTTCCTGTGTAGTCATTTCCAGGTAGTCCCTCAGGGCTGCACCCCATGCTAAGATAAAGGTGCTGGTACACAGGGATCTTTCAGGGAGCTGCTTGTGCACCTAATGAACTCATTAGAAGGACTTGCTCCTTTCACTGTAGCAAAGTCACCAATTAGTTGTTTTGCCACCTTCCCTCATGTTGTGATTCCTTTATTAAGCTTTCAGAGCTCCAGGAAACACATGTTCCTAAAGAAACTGTATTCAAAGGGGGGAAAACCCATCAACAGTGACTTTAAAAACTGCACAACAGGATATAGGGTGTAAGAGGTGTTACATGTGTTCCTGCTTCCCACCATCACCTCCCCTCTGGGTGGGTTTAGGGTGGGCCATGAAACTCCCCAAAGGGCAATTTGAGGTGGAATAAATGGAGGCAGTAGTTTTTGTACTCTGGTTTTCAGTATGAATTATTAATTTGCCTTCTACTGAGCCTGGCTTTTCTGCATTGGTATCCCATGGAGAATAATCTCTCTTCCCAACCACAGTAGGGAATTAGTGGCTGGGGCAAAGAAAAGCAGGTGGGCAAACACAGTGAGATGTTTAATTCATTGCCCAAACTCTCTCTGGTCCAAAAAGGTTTGAATGAGGAATGAGGCGAAGAAAGTGGCTTCATATTCATAGAATAAGAGATTGTTCTAACAAGATATAACTTGAGAGGAACAGCAGCTGAGGAAAGACTACGCACTGAGGAGACATGTCACACTGGAGGTCAGGCTGGCTAGGTCTGTTTACTTGGCTTTTTTCTTATGAGAAGGCCCTCAACAGTTGTTTTATTTTTCTCATTTCGTTTTATCATCTATAAAATGGCCACCACTCAGCCACACTACAGATTAAATTACATGAGATTATCCATGGAAAGGTGTGCTATGCACCTTTTAGTTATTTTTAGGAAATAGGAAGCTAAGGGGCCAGGGGAGGACTGCCTGTCTCTCTTCTATAGGAATAAAAAAGTTGTGTAAGCAGAGCTACCTTTCCCCCCAGTCCTGTCTTTCTGGCAACTGGCATAACCAAGTGGGAGCTCCATACCCATCAGACAACTGGGTCTAATCAGCACCCCACCTCCTGCTGCCAGTTTAATGAAGAGCCTACCAGAACCACCTTTATCAAGGTCTTTATAAATAATTTGGGGGTGTCAGCAGGAGTGACTCACAGTACTATTCTCAACTCCAGCAAGGGGTTGCTCCCTCCAAAAATTACCACAAAGATTTACTAAGCCCAGGCACATTCTCAGGTGATATTAAGATGAGATGCAACAGTGGTCCTGAGTAAATGCCCACTGCCATCAAGATGCACTGTTCAATTTACTAGGAATACAACAATCAGCTGCTGTGGAACCATCAACCAAGCCATGACTTGCACCTGCAGCTATGACTCAAACCTGTGTGGGTCTTTGACAGATAAGAAACTATTTCCTTAGGTGATGACAAAGGATGACAACTCCAAAAAAGAAAGCTCTGCCCTCCTTTGTTAGCTCCTCTTACACGAACAGTCAAGTAGGTGAATGTCATTTTCTTGCCTCCCCAAGGATCTAGCCTCTCACTGCCCACCAGTTAAGCTCCCTGGTGGTGATGAGAGTTGTCTCTCTTTTGCAGTTCCTCTAGTTCTCCAAACACAGTAAATCAATTCTTACCACTTAGGAGCTATTTCCTTCTCTTCATCTAGTGCCACGTCTGCAACTATATTCAAATGAACTTTGTCTCATGAGCCATAACCAATCGCTTATTTATCTATTCATTCAGAAATTTACTGAGTGCTTTTTATGTGCCAAGAACTACGCTAAACACTGGGTTGGAGACAAAAATGGCATCATCTCTATTCTCAGGAAGCATAAGAATATGCAGGGAACAGAGCCCTAGAAAGTCTATAGGGTTTACAGAGTTGGGACTAGATACAATTCTTGCTTTCGAGTTATTTACACTTTGGGCCAATGAAGACCACCATAAAAGATGTGAGGGCCCTGACTGTAGTGTAACCTACACCTCCCCCTAGAAGTGCTGGGCCAGACACCTCATCTATGCCATCACCTAATCAGCAGCCCTGTCACAAGGATGCCACTAGGCATGCTCTTCCTCCATTAGGTGAGCTGACTTGGCTATAATGGGCTAAGTTGCAGAAACAAAAAACATGTTCCTGCTTTGACAGGTTTCAGCCAAGTTTCGCAAAAGTAATTTCTTCAGACTGAGTGTGTATGTATCTCATTTCATTTCTCCTCTGACCTCTTGCCTGAGCCCAGGCTCAAATATACTACTGCCTACTTGACATTTCCACTTGGAAGTCAGTATACTTGGCATCTCAAGTTTAACCTGTCTAACATCTAACTCAAGATGTTTTTCCCATAGCCCACCTGTTCCTCATCTACTATTTCCTATTCAGTAAATTGACACCATCTTATACCCAGTTACTCAAGCCAAAAAAAATCTAGATGCTATCTTTGGTTCCTCTCTTTCCCTTTATCCCACATCCTGTGTATCAGCAAGTCCAGTCAACTCAATCTGTATGTAACCTGAATGTAGCCACTTCCATTGCCTGTGCTGCCCTCCCCATCCGATCTACCAGATCCATCTCTTGCCTAGCAGGCTTCTCTCCATGTTTCTGGTCTTGCTGCCTTTAACCCATTCACCACATTTAACCAGAGTGGCCTTTTTTAAAAAAGTAAATTTAGCCAGCCCCTGACTAAAATGTCCCTAGTGGCTTCTCAAGGGCCTTATGGAAAACTCTAACTCCTAATTAGAACCGTTAAGACCCAAGCCTGCCTGATAACCTTACTGACCTCAACTCTTAGCAAACTCCACCTTACTCACCCCCTCCAACTATTCTGGCTTTCCTTCTGTTCTCTTAATATGTCAATCTGCTTCCTGCCTCAGGATGTTGCAGCACCGGGAGGGCCCTTCTGGCCACCTTACACTGTTGACTAGTACTCTTCTCTGGGGTTTTACCTATATGCCATTTACTCAGAAAGGTCGACAAATGTTACCCTTTCATTATGCTACCCTCCTTTATGTCCGTAACAGTACTTATCTGTCTTAGGTACTTGTTTATTGTATCCTGAACTAGAATATAAAATTTCATAGGGGCAGGACCTCATCTAATGCACTACTGTTTCTCTAGCACCCGCCACGGTTCCTGGCACATGGTAGTGTTCAATAAATACATGCTCTGGCTCAGTGCCTGTGGCTCAATCGGCTAAGGCGCCAGCCACGTACACCTAAGTTGGCGGTTCGAATCCCCAGCCCGGGCCCGCCAAACAACAATGATGGCTGCAACCAAAAAATGGCCGGGCGTTGTGGCGGGCGCCTGTGGTCCCAGCTACTTGGGAGGCGGAGGCAGGAGACTCGCTTGAGCCCAGGAGTTGGAGG
>CAUYQV010051167.1:0-16635 GCA_963574575.1 Galagoides demidoff | reverse complement strand
TGAAAAAGACTTCATTGGCAATGGCAACAACAACAAAAATAAATGAATGGGCCTTAATTAAGCTGAAAAGCTTCTGCACACCTAAGGACACAACAATTAAAACAAACAGACAATCTTTGGAATGGGAAAAAATATTTTCATGCTATAAATCTTTGATAACTAGAATCTACAGAACTCAAATTAATTAACAAAAAGGAGCATGTGATCCCATCTATCCCTCTGTTCAAGAGACGTGAACAACCCTCTCTGGAGAAGACAGATGAAAGACCAACAAACATATGAAAAAAATCCTTATCGTCCCTAATCTTTAGAGTAATGAAAATCAAAACCACCCTGAGATATCACAGTGAGAATAGCCAGTAAAAATAGGCAGTCAGTGAGAATAGCCCACGTCACAAAGTCTCAAAGCTGCAGATGCTGGCAGGGATGTCAAGAGAAAGGAACACTTTTACACTATTGATGGGATTGCAATCTAATACAGTTTTTTTGGAAGGAATCCTCAAGGAATTCACAGCAGACCTTCCTTTTGATCTCACATTCCCATTATTAGGCATCTACCCATAATAATAATAAAAAAAAGTTTATCGTAAGCACATTTGCACTAGGTCGTGTATCACAGTTCAATTTACAATAGCCAAGATGTGGAAATAACCTAAGTGCCTATCAATCCATTAATGGATTAATAAAGTGTGGTTATGTATATTTCATGGAATACTATTCATACATAAAAAAGAGACTTTACATCTTTTTTATTAACTTGGATGAACTTGAAAGACATTCGTCTTAGTACAGTATCACAAGAATGGAAAAGCAAGTATCCAATGTACTCAATAATACGAAACCAGTAGATGAACTAATGCACTTGCCACACAAGAGACAAACTCAATTCAATTGAAGTTGAGTGGATGTGAAGGGATTCAAGGTGAGGGAAGGGAGAGAGGAGAGAAGGTTGGCGATCAATATGCTTCCACCTAATGGACACAATGTAAGGGTATATGGCATATCTCCTACATGTGGGACATAGCTACAACATAGACTTTACCTAAGAAATGCAAACATTATAACCTAATCATTTATACTTTCATATTAATCCATAGTAATGAAAAAGAAATAGTTATGGTTTAGATTATCATGTGTGAAGTCATATTTCAATATTCATTTAAGTTGTTATAAAATTATCTAGAAGCAGCCTCTTCTCTCTGGGTGACTTCATTTAAATCATTTTTAAACATTAATGTTTATTATAAACATTTGGTAGGTTAAGTCTTCCTTCCCAGAAGTTTTTTATCCTGTTTTTGTGGTAGCATCATTACATAGGCAGAAAAGGATGGCCAGAACTGAGAATAATGCTACCCTTTTATTTTTATACTACTTTGTAACTTTATATATTGTTCAAATTTACAGAATGACATAAATTAACTTAATATTGGCACTGTTTTAAGAATTATTTTTCTTTTTTAATAACACTGTAAAGTGATTCAAATGTACTTTTCAATTTACATTTTAATAGCTATTTTTACCATAATGTTCAAAGAGTCAAGACTCAGAAATAATTTTTTTTTACTAACCACATTACCTGCCAAGTTATATTGTTTTCAAATGTTTATGGAAGACTATTTATTGGCAGTGTTTTCATGAAAACAATGCACCTGTCAGATAGATTTGAGTTTTGAATCTACTATGCTACTCTTTGGGGTAGCTCTTTTCTTCATTTCTTCACACATGAATGGATTTAGCAACATCCTAGCTGCTAAGTCATGGTTTCATCCTAAACTCAGTCTGGTTCTTTGGAGGATGCTTATGAATATATATATATATATATATATAATATTATATATTCATATATATTATAAACATATATAAAGACACTTTATATATATAAGTATATATATAATACATAAAGACTTTATATATATATATATGGTTATTTGTTTGTAATGCTCTATTTAATTATAAAAACATCAAATTTGACAAATGAATGTATGTGTTATTAAAAATGGCATATTTGGCTTGGTGCCTGTGGCTCAAGTGGCTAAGGCACCAGCCACATACACCTAAGGTGGTGGGATCAAATCTAGCCTGGGCCACCAAACAACAATGATGGCTGCAACCAAAAAATAGCCAGGCATTGTGGCGGTGCCTGTGGTCCCAGCTCCTTGGAAGGTGGAGGCAGGAGACTCGCTTGAGCCCAGGAGTTGGAGGCTGCTGTGAGCTGTGATTGCCACAGCACTCTACCCAGGGGAACAGCTTGAGGCTCTGTCTCAAAAAAAAAAAAGGCACATTTTTATTTCAAGTAAAATAGTTCTAATTTGGGGCACTTTAATGATATGAACTATCTTAATGCTCTCATTTTAAAGCTATGAGTATTTTTAATATACTGCCAAAGTAATTACGAAATATTTTCTTGCACCTAGGGGTTTAGAGGGTAGAACTGTAGATGGTAGAATAATTTCTTGCTATATAAATTTTATATTCATTTAAACTGCCTTATATCACACCTGCAATAGTCAAATTTTGAAGTTTTATGACCACATTTGTTTTATTCTCATTACATAATCTTTCCCATTCATAGTTAAGAACACAAGTTATACCTTGCTATAATAAATCTTTTGAATTTTACATTACACAAGAATGAATCTCATCTTCAGGTCTTTGCTGTGTTTTAGTTCACTAAGATTAAAATGTTTAAAAAAAACTATAAGAACAACAAAAAATCTTATACAATGTTGAGATTACAGGAAAGAAGAATTTATAAAATAAAAGTTTGCTATGGTTCAAACTTATAGTATTCTTGGTCAAACATGGGTTTTAGTGTAAGAAAATATAAACCAATAAATAGTACTGCCTAATATTTATGTACTATATACCTGGTAAATAACTAATAATGTTAAATTGACTGACTGGTAAATAAACATCCTTTCTAGTAGAAAGTTTACCACCTATTTTCTGTGTAATTTAAGGTTATGTGAAAAATTTCATTAAATATGTCTTAAAATTGTATATGAAATAGTAATATAGATAATATGGATGCAAAAAATGTACTTAATATTTTTTTTTAAAATTAACAGCACTTTCTGCTATTGGATTAAGATTGCAAGAAATATGTAAGGAAAATTATGTACATGTTCCTTAGTGCTCACCTACCCAATTTTTTACTGCTCTTACCTTCATTTTCTATGACTGTATACCCCACACCCTTGTCCTTTCTGTCTCAGCAGCTGATGTTTCATTAAATCTGACCATTCTGAGATATTTGCACACTGATTCTATTGCCTCAAGAGAATTCTTTCAAATTACATTTTGATGTGGGTTTCCTATCTTGATTTATTTTTAGCTAACCTCTTCCTAATTTTATCTATTACTAAGTGAAAAATGGGCAAATAGAGATAGCATCTAAGAGCTGTAGGAAATTAGCAGTAGATATGATGGAAGTGGGCAGCCAACCAGGTGCCATATTGTAGGAGTCTAGGAGATCACCCTTCAAGAGCTATCTGCCTTTCCATGTTTATTGAAGCATTATTCAAAATAGACAAAATATATGAACAATGTAAATGTCCGTCCAATGATGAATAAATAAAGAAAATATAGTAGATACAAACAATGGTATATTATTCAGCTCTTAAAATAATGCTATATGGGACATCATAGATGAATCTGGAGGGCATATGTTAAGTGAAGTAAGCCAGATACAGAAAGATAAATATTCCATGATTCCCTTTATAGGATGTGTGTAAAATAATTAAACTATTTTACAAAATAGAAACAGGGAGTAGAAGCATGTTTTCCAAAGGCTGGTAGAAGAGGAAATTGGGAGTTGTTCCATGTGTATAAAGTTTCCATTATACAAGATGAATAAGTTCTAAAGATCTTCTGTACAACATTTTCCTATAATTAACAATACTGGATTGTACACTTAATTTTGTTAAGGAGGTTTATCTCAAGTTGTGTTCTTAACACACACAAAAAAAATGGTTAAGTATACATGTATCTAATCAAATGGAAATATATCTAAGATATATAATTACATGGAGAATTTAAGTTTGTAGTATCATTCCATTTCTTTTATTTCTTTTTAAGTGTATAGCACTTTTATCCTGGAAAGTTACCAAAGAAATTACTGTCAGTGTTAGCCTTTGATAGTGGGATTATAGGTTTGCAAGTAAGGACTAGAGAAAGATTATAGCTTACTTTATAACTTTCTGATTATTTGACAATTTTATATCAATTACCTTAAAAATAAAAGCAAGAAGGCTTGAATCTTGTTATCAATAAGCTTATAATCTAGTGGAAAGATGAACGAACTTTCATGAAATAAGTTTGAAATCTCAAAAAGTGGAACTAGTGTCTAGACTGATGATCTGGGTATGGAAGAGTAGTGAATAACATATGGAAAACTGAGGGAAGTAGGAATTAAGTTAGACACTTTTAATAATTGTAATTCAAGTGAGTTTCACCTAAATAAAAATACTTGAAACAGGAAACTGCATGTCTGTATCAGAGTTTTATTACCTAGTATTATTTTTAAAACAAAAGCAAGGAAGAAAATTTATAGAAGTGTCTTGAAGCTGAAAAGACCAGATTTCTGTCTACTGAATAAGAATTTAAGCCAAGTGAAGTTAACACAATTATGTGTTTACTTGGGCTAATCCTCTACTTTCACCATATTTCTTGGGTTACTAGAATGCTACTCTTTTAACACAATCAACAGTATAATTTCCTGTCTCCACCTGAGCCAGAAGTTTGGGCTTTGGGTTGCCTTATAAAGTGAAAATGTATTTCTGTTATTGCTTCAATTGCTTGGGAGTCCACATAAAGTTTTCTCCCAGGCCTATTTCTTCAAATGTTTACCCTGTACTCTCTCCACGAATCTTTATAATTTCATGTCCTAAGTTTAAGCATTTTATCCAGTGAGAGTCAATTTTTGTTAGAGGTGAAAGGTGTGATTCCAGTTTCAGTCTTCTATAAGACGCCAGCCAAAACCCAGCACCATTTGTTAAATAGGGAGTCTTTCCCCCATTTTATATTTTTGATAGGCTTATCAAAAATAAAATGATGATAAGCATATGGTTTCATCTCTTGGTTCTCAATTGTGTTCCATACATCTACCTCTCTATTTTTGTGCCACTACCATGTTGTTTTGATAACTATAGATTTATAGTATATTCTGAAGTCTGGTAACATGATCCCACACGATTTGTTTTTATATCTGAGCAATGTCTTAGCTATTCCAGGTTTTTTCTGTTTCCATATAAAATGAAGTACTAGTTTTTTCAGATCTTTAAAGTATTGCAGGGGTGCTTTCATAGGGATTGCATTAAATGCCAAAAATACATTACTGAGATCTGATCAAACTAAAAAGCTTCTGCACTGCCAAGAACACAAGTAAAGCAAGTAGACACCTTCAGAATGGGAGAGGATTTTTGCAGATTACGTTTCTGACAAAGATCTGATAACCAGAATCTGCACCGAACTCAAACTTATTAATAATAAAAGAACAAGTGAACCCATTTCATTGTGGGCAAGAGGCTTGAACAGAAGGTTCTCTAAAGAAGACAGGTGCATGGTCTATAGGCACATGAAAAAATGCTCATCATCTTTAATCATCAGAGAAATGCAAATCAAAACCACTTTGAGATACCATGTAATTCCAGTAAGAGTAGCCCACATAACAAAATCCCAAAACTACAAATGTTGGTGTGGATGTGGAGAAAAGGGAACATTTTTGCACTGCTGATAGGAATGCAAGCTAATAGGTTCCTTTTGGAGAGAAGTTTGAAGAATAGTCAGGGATCTAAAAATAGACCTGCCATTTGATCCTGCATTTCCTCTACCAAGAATATATCCAAAAGACCAAAAATATCTTTGCAACAAAGGTATTTGCACCAGATTATTCATTGCAGCTATATTCAGCTCAAGTCATGGAAGAAGCCCAAGTGCCCATTGACCCATCAGTGGATTAATAAATTGTAGTATATTTATACTGTGGAATACTATTCAGCCTTAAAAAAGATGGAGACTTTACCTCTTTTATGTTTACATGGATGGAGCTGGAACATATTCTCCTAAGTATCTCAAGAATGGAAGAAAAAGTATCCAATGTACTCAGTACTTTATGAAACCAATTTATAATTACTCACACTTTCTTATGAAAGATAGGTCACAACTATAGCCCAGGATGAAGGAGAGAAATGGAGTGGAAAGGGAGGGGATGGGGGAGGTTTGATAGAGGGAGGGTAAATGGTGGGACCACACCTATGGAGTATATTGCAAGGGTACAAGTCAAATCTATCAAGCATAGAATATAAATATCTTAAGAAAATAATCAAGTAAATGAGGTGAAAGCTATATTAATTAGTTTGATGTAAGCACTCTAAATTGTATAAAATATCAACACATTGTACCCCACAAATGCCTAAATGTATTCATGATCTATGTGTATATGACTTAATAAAAGGAAAAAAAAGAAAAAAAAGATAGAAAAGAAAAGAAAAAAAATAAAGTGAAAATGGCTCTAAAGTCCAGCAGAAATACAAAACTTACTTCAACTTCAGGCTTCCTTCAGAAATGATTCACCTTCTTCCTTAATTCCATCTTTCTTCCACCTTCTTTAAGTGGGTATTCACAGTTTAAATGCTAATAGATTTTTCATACTTTATTGTATTTCCTTAGTTAAAATATGCTCTTTTTTGCATTTAAATTTTATTAGCATTTCTTATTGTCATGACTTTTAATTTTTTTTATTAAATCATAGCTGTGTACATTAATGCAGTCATGGAGTACAGTGTGCTGGTTTTATATACAATTTGAAATATTTTCACCAAACTGGTTAATATAGCCTTCATGGCATTTTCTTAGTTATTGTGTTAAGACGTTTATATTCTACATTTAGAAAGGTTCATATGTACCCTTGTAAGATGGACCATAGGTATGGTCCCATCAATCACCCTTCCTCCACCCATACTCCCCCCTCCCCTCCCCTCCCTCTCCCCCATCCCCAAACTTTTAAATATTACTGTTCTTCCTCCCATGCTTTTTACATGGTAGATATTGTCATAATAGGTCATCTTTAGCATTGTTATTACTATGATCCCAGCACATTTGTAGCAAATAAAATTAGAGTTTATTTACTTCAATTTAATGGATGTATCAGATTTAGATGTCCCCTAAGTTAATTACAAATTAATTGGCTGGCTGTGTTCAGTGTTCTGTTCTTATTTCTTCCGTTCTGACAGTAATGTAGGTTAACCTTCACTGGAGAATTTGTTGCAATGAAAAATTATGGGAATATTTATGCTGCCTGTTGTAATGAGTTATTTGAATCTCCCTAGAAGTTTACTATCATTTAATTTTATTCTGTTTTATTTTGAAAAATTTGTTTCACAACTATTGTGCAATCAATGTAGGATAAACAGTTATACGATTTTTTTGTTGTAAATTACTTGAAGGTTATTACTCTTGATTGAAAAACTTTGATGACATGTTTTGATTCATTTATTAGGAATATATCATTGAGTATTAGTACTTAGAATAACTATTTTTCATTTTTAATAGGGCAAACAGATTAACTTATCATGAAATATACTAGCACACATACACCAAAAGTATTCTATATCTTATGAAGAGATGTGCTTTTATTATTCAATTTTAACTTCATTATCTTGGTGGTAAACCAACAATTCATGTGTTGCTTTTCTGTATGGTGGCTAAAAACACTTTTCAAAAGATTGCAACTTTAAAACTATAAACAAATTTAGAATTGCATCAGTTTTAGATATGGTTAAACCTTTTAATTAAGTCATATTTTATATGTTATATATATTATTTTCTATGAAATCTAATTTAGGAAAAGGTTTATTTTAAATTCATTTAGAGTGGAAATATTGAAAGCAATATACGTCTAGAAAGCATTTGAGTTCTAGCCTCTGTGTGGGACCAGATCAATCATATATTAGGAAGAGGGAAACAGCATAATCTTATACCTCCTGCCATGATTGGCAATATTTGTCTCCAACTCTTATACTCACAATTACTCTCTGTCTTTCTCTTTCTCTTTCATCACAAGCACACAGGGATTTTCAGAAAATATATATGTGTACACACACACTATATATATATATATATATATATATATATATATATATATATATATATATATAAATAATTCTGTGTTTGGATTTTTTCCACCACTTTTGGAGATAATTAGAGACGATATAGACAATATAGAAATTAGATAACCAGAAAAAATATGAGGTATTTCTACTTCTAGCTCTGCCATGGAATCTCTCGACTATTTAACTAGCCCTTTCACCTTTCATTTCCTGATATATTATCAGCAAAATGGAGGTTATTACTGTATCTAATTTACTACTATTTCTAATTTACTTTCCAAGGATGCTTCCAGAGTTTATTGAATTAAAACAATGTATAAAGTCCATAGACTATTGAATAGAAAATGCCTAAGAACAAAAAGTGTAGGCTTATTATGAAATTTTCTGAAACCATAAATACAATGATATTTAGGGTTATATTACCTTCTTACATCTCTCTTATCTACTTTTAAAATTACTTATAACATAAGTGGGAGACCAATGTCTAGACTTATATTATATGAGAAATCTAGATTAATTTATCAAAAGGCAGCACATTGAAACCACCCAGTCTTTTTTTTATATGTAGTATGTGAGTGAATGTGAATATCTGTATTGTAGAAAAATGTCTGAAAGAATATACATTAAAATACCAATAGTTGTTATTTCCAATTTGTGGGTAATTTAAGTTCTACTATTTCTTTATCTATATTTCCTACAATGGACACTAATTATTTCTGCAATTAAAACTGTTTAAAGTCAGCAATGCCTAACTGCTATCAATTAAAAAAAATTTCATTTCATCCTAGCACACTGAATTAGATTATGGAATAAAACAATAAAAAATTATCATTTTTAAAATTAGAGCACATAGAGTAAGAATTGTGAAATGAATTTAGCTGCTATTATTTGTTGAAAATAATACAGTATATCTCTCCCTGATGATCCTCTCCATACCATTATTTCTTTTGATTATTCTAAATTTTTAAAATGTGCTTTTCAGCTACAAGACCGCACACAGTTCAGTGACCGAGACTTAGCCACCCTTAAGAAGTATTGGGACAATGGCATGACCAGCCTGGGCTCTGTTTGCAGAGAGAAAATTGAAGCTGTTGCAACTGAATTAAATGTTGACTGTGAAATAGTTCGGGTAAGATATTTTCAATAATTTTCATGCTGTAATTGATGAGTGTTATGAATGAAAGGTTAAAAAACTGCGTGAGGTACTGCAAACAATACCATCAGTAAAGTAAAAAGACAAATATGTTGTATATCAGATATCTATCTGTTAAACTTGTATCTAGAATATTTCAAGAACACTTACAACTCTATAAGGAAAAGGTAATTAACACAATTTAAAAATAGTCAAAGTGTGTGAATAGACATTTCTCTAAGGAAGATATACAAACTGCCAATAAACACATGAAAAGAAGTTAAACATCATTAATAATTATGAAAATAGAAATTAAATCCACATTGAGATACCACTTAATATTCACTATAGTTATAAGAAAAAGAGTTAATAACAAATACTGGCTAGGATATAGAAATTTATAATCTTTTATGATGTTAGTAAGAATAAAAATGTTTTAGCCACTCCGGCAAATAGTCCTCAAAAAGTTTACCATAGTTATCTTATGACCTAAAAATGCCACTCCTAGAACAGAATTCAATGCAATCAGAAAAATGAAAAATATATACATCCAACTCAAAAACTTGCAAACTAATATTTATAACAATAATATCCATAATGGCCCAAAGTAGAAAAGAATTCAAATGTCCACTAAATGAATGAATAGACAACAGGAGGTATATGCATATAATATTATAGACCTATATAAAGGAATGGAGTATTGATACATGCTACACAATGGATGAACTTTGAAAGCATGCTAAGTGAGAACAGCTAGTGGCAAAAGTCCACTTATTACATGATTCCATTTATATGAAATATCAAAAATCGGTACACTACAGAGACAGAAAGTAGATTAGTGGTTACCAAGGCCTAAGAGGATGGACAAATGGGGAATGTCTCTACTGGGTATGAAGTCATGACATGATGAAAATGTTCTGGAATTAGCTAGTATTGATTGTTGCACAGTTCTGTGAATATTAAAAACTTTTAATTGTATGCAATAAGGAAGTGAACAATATAGTATGTTTAATATATCTCAGTAACATTGTTTAAAAAATCACATGGGGTAATATGAACTACATTTCATATATTGCCTAGAAATTATACATAAAAATTATACTGATTAGTTGTGAGAATGGTAATTTAATTACCAATTACTTCTCAGCCTTCTGGCTAAGATCAAGTATAGGAATTTAATTTATATTTGAAAGATGTTTATATAAAATTTAGTTAGTGATAGTGCTTGTATTTAACAATTTCTTCTGTAAGAGGAAAAACCCTGATTTATCATATCTACTGATTTCCATGTTGTAAATATTTTTATTATAGCTTATCACAAGTCTCAATCAATGCAGAGTCGGGAAGCAATGCTAACAATTAGCTCTTGTGAGCAAGCATAAGTTGTCTTAAGCACACACTGGAGAATCATCCCAGAAGATCAAGAGGGAAGTAGTATCAAAGAACAAATGAATAAATTCTGGTATATGTATACCATGGAATATTATGGTGAGAAGAGATAACGTAATTGCTCATACATATGTAAAGAAAGAGCAATATAGGGAGAAGTGATAGAGGACAGGTTACTCAAAATAAATTCCATTCTTAAAATATATATTGTCCTGTTCAGGGGACAGGATCCAGATGGGAAAGCAAATTTAATTCTGAATGTACTGAGCATGCTACTATGTGTTAGTATACACTAATAAGGATAGAGAAGTGGATTAGACACTATTTCTATTTTTTTAATTTTATTAATTCATAAACATGTAGATCACATATACATTAATGCATTTATGGGGTATGATGTGCTGATTTCATATAGAATTAAGAACGCTTAAATCACATTGGTTAATATATACCTCATCTCCTTTACTTAATTATTGTGTTAAGACATTTATACTCTATACTTAATAGATCCAACATGTAGCCTTGCATTATGCACTATAAGGGTGATCCCACTATTCACCCTCCTTCTATCTGACCTCCCCCTTCCATTTCCATCCCCCCTCCTCCCTTCTTCATCCTGGGCCATAGTTGTGATCTATTCTTCATGTGAAAATGTGAATGACTATAAATTGGTTTCATAATAGCACTGAGGACATTGGATATATTTTCTTCCATTCTTGAGATACTTTACTAAGTAGGATATGAGGAATAATTGGAGTATGATCATAGTATGAGGAGCCTAAACAAAGGCAAAAAAATGGAGAAATATAGAGCATGTGTTTTTGTTGTCATTGTTAATTTTTTTTTAATTTATTGTTGGGCATTCATTGAAGACACAAGAAACCAGGTTTCACTGATTGCATTTGTTAGGTAAAGTCCCTCTTAAAATCATGTTTTGCCCCCAAAAGGTGTGGCAAACATCAAGAACCCACCCCCACCCTCCTTCCCTCTCACTGCTATTTCCTTCCCCACTCCTCCTCCTTCTTTCTCTCTCTGCTTTTCCTTTCCCCTACCCCGACCATGTCATGAATTGTCATTAGTTGTTCTCATATCAAAATTGAGTGCATAGGATTCATGCTTCTCCATTATTGTGATGTTTTACTAAGAATAGTGTCTTCCCCTTCCATCCATGTTAATACAAAGGCTGTAAAGTCTCCATTTTTTTAATGGCTGAATAGTATTTCACAGTATACATATGCCACAGCTTGTTAATCCATTCCTGGCTTGGTGGGCATTTAGGCTGTTACCATATTTTGGGGATTATAAATTGAGCTACAGTAAACAGTCTAGTGAAAGCATCCTTATGATAAAAACATTTTCTTTTCCTTGTGGGTAGATGCCCAGTAATGGGACTGCAGGATCAAATGGGAGGTCTATCTTGAATTCTTTGAGGGTTCTCCATACTTCCTTCCAAAAAGGTTGCATTAGTTTGAAGTCCCACCAGCAGTGTAAAAGTGTTCCCTTCTCTCCACATCCATGCCAGTTTTGAGATTTTGTGATGTGGGCCATTCTCACTGGGGTTAGATGATATCTTAGGGTGGTTTTGATTTGCATTTCTCTAATAATTCGATGATCAGCATTTCTTCATACATTTGTTAGCCATTCATCTGTCTTCTTTAGAGAAGGTTCTAGTCATATCTCTTGCCTATTGATATATGGGATTGTTGGCTTTTTTCATGTTTATTAATTTGAGTTCTCTATAGATCCTTGTTACCAAGCTTTTGTCTGATTCAAAACATGCAAATATCCTTTCCCATTGTGTAGGTTGTCTATTTGCTTTGGTTATTGTCTCCTTAGTTGTACAGAAGCTTTTCAGTTTAATTAAGTCCCATTTGTTTATTTTTGTTGTTGAACTTCTCATGACAGTCTTCTTCATGAAGTCTTTCCCTAGGCCAATATCTTCCAGTGTTTTTCTTATACTTTCTCTGAGGACTTTTATTGTTTCATACCTTAAATTTAAGTCCTGCATCCATCTTGAATCAATTTTTCTGAGTTGGGAAAGTGTGGGTCCAGTTTCAGTTTTTTACATGTGGATATCCATTTCTCCCAGCACCATTTATTGAATAGTGGGTCTTTCCCCCAAGGTATTTTCTTGTTTGGTTTATCCAAGATTGCATGGTTATAAGATGTTAGTTTCATTTCCTGGTTTTCTGTTCGATTCCAAATGTCTATGTCTCTATTTTGTGCCAGTACACGCTGTCTTGACCAGTATGGCTTTGTAGTGCAGCCTAAAATCTGGTATGGTGATGCCCCCAGTTTTGTTTTTATTACTAAGAATTGCCTTAGCTACACAGGGTTTTATTCTGGTTCCACAAAAAACACAGAATCTTTTTTTCCAAAAGTTGAAGGTACAATATTGGCCTCCCAAGTAGCTGGGACTACAGGTGGCCACCACAGCGCCTGGCTATTTTTTGGTTGCAGCCAGCATTGTTGTTTGGCGAGTCTGGGTTGGATTCGAACCTGTCACCTTAGGTGTATGTGGCTAGCGCCTCAGCCACTTGAGCCACAGGCACCAAGCCGATACTTCATTTTCCTTGAAGCTATGGTGAAGGGAGTTGTGACCTTTTTTTTTTTCCTTTTATTTCTTTTTTTTTTTTATTGAATGGTAACTGTGTACATTAATAAATTTCTGGGGTACAATGTGGTGTTTTCACACACAATCCAAAACACTTCCATCAAACTGGTTAACATACCCTTCATGTCATTTTCTTCGTAATTGTGTTAAAACGTTCATATTTTATTCATAGAAAGATTCACTTGTACCCTTGTAAGATAAACCACAGAAGTGAACCCTCTAATTCCTCTCCCTCCCACCATTCCCCCCTCCCCTCTCCCTTCCCCCTCCCCATACTCATAGGGTGTTATTAGGTTATAGCTTTCATATTAAAGTTATAAATTAATTTCATAATAGGGGAGTGTACATTGGATACTTTTTCTTCCATTCTTCTGATACTTTGCTAAGAAGAACATTTTCCAGCTCCATCCATGTGAACATGAAGGACGTAAGTCTCCATCTTTCTTTATGGCTGCATATTATTCAATGGTGTACATATACCACAGTTTGTTGATCCATTCGTAGATCAATGGGCACTTGGGCTTCTTCCATGACCTGGCAACTATGAATTGGGCTGCAATAAACATTCTGATAAAAATATTTTTGTTCTAATGCAATTTTTGGTCATCTGGGAATATACCTAATAAAGGAATTACAGGGTCAAATCGCAGGTCTATTTTTAGTTCTCTAAGTGTTCTCCAGATGTCTTTCCAAAAAGAACATATTAGTTTACATTCCCACCAGCAGTGTAGGAGTGTTCCCTTTTCTCCACATCCACGCCAGCATCTCTGGTTTTGGGATTTCATGATATGGGCTAATCTTACTGGAGTTAGGTGATATCTCAAAGTAGTTTTGATTTGCACTTCTCTGATGATTAAGGATGGTGAGCATTTTTTCATATATCTGTAGGCTGTATACCAATCTTCTTCAGAGAAATTTCTCTTCAAGTCCCTTGCTCACCCTGAGATGGGATCACTCGTTTTCTTCTTGCTAATATGTTTTAAGTTCTCTATGGATTCTGGTTATTAAACCTTTGTTGGAGAAATAACCTGCAAAAATCTTATCCTATTCTGATGGCTGTCTGCTTGCTGAACTTACTATGTTCTTAGCTGTGCAGAAGCTCTTTAATTTGATCAGGTCTTAATAATGTATTTTTGATGTTGCTTCAATTGCCCAGAGTGTCCTCCTCATAAAATGTTCACCCAGGCCAATTTATTCAAGTGTTTTCCCTCCACATTCTTCTAGTATTTTTATGGTTTCATGTCTTAAGTTTAAGTCTTTAATCCAGTGAGAGTCTAACTTAGTTGATGGTGAAAGGTGTGGGTCCAGTTTCAGTCTTATACAGGTCCCCAGCCAGTTCTCCCTGCAGCATTTGTTAAATAGGGAATCTTTTCCCCATTCAATGTTTTTAATTCCTTGTCAAAGACCAGGTAAGTAGCTGTATTCATCTGTTGACTCTCTATTTTGTTTCATATATCTACCTCTCTATTTTTGTGCCAGTACCATGCTGTTTTGATCACGATGGATTTATAGTATAATCTGAGGTCTGGTAGGATGATTCCTCCTGCTTCGTTTTTATTCCTGAGTAATGTCTTGGCTATTTGAGGTTTTTTCTGATTCCATATAAAATGAGATATTATTTATTCAAGATCTTTAAAATATGACAGTGGAGCTTTAATGGGGATTGCATTAAAATTATGTATTACTTTTGGTAGAATAGACTTTTTAACAATGTTGATTCTTCCCAGCCATGAGCATTGTATGTTTTTCTATTTGTTAACATTTTCAGTTATTTCTTTCCTTAGAGTTTCATAGTTCTATTTATAGAGATCTTTCACATCCTTTGTTAGGTAAACTCGTAAATATTTCATCTTCTTTGGCACTACTGTGAATGGAAAAGAGTCCTTGACTGCTTTTTCAGCTTGGCTGCTGTTGGTATATATAAAGGCTACAGATTTATGAGTGTTGATTTTGTAACTTGAGACACTTGTATATTCCTTGATCACTTCTAGGAGTTTTGTAGTAGAATCCCTGGTGTTTTCCAGATACACTATCATATCATCTGCAAAAAGTGAAAGTTTAATCTCTTCTGACCCTATATGGATGCCCTTAATCGCCTTTTCTTCTCTAATTGCGATGAGTAAAGCTTCCATTACGATGTTAAAGAGCAGTGGAGACAATGGGAACTCTTGCCTGGTTCCTGATCTGAGTGGAAATGATTTCAGTTTAACTCCATTCACTACAATATTGGTTGTAGGATTGCTGTAGATGGCCTCTATCAGTTTAAGCAATGTCCCTTCTATACCAATTTTCTTAAGTGTTCTTATCATAAAGGGTTGCTGGATGTTATCAAAAGCTTTTTCTGCATCAATTGAGAGAATCATATGGTCTTTGTTTTTTAATTTGTTTACGTGATGAATTATATTTATAGATTTATGTATGTTGAACGACCCTTGAGATCCTGCGATAAAACGCACTTGGTCGTGGTGTATGATTTGTTTGATGTGTTGTTGGATTCTGTTGGTTAGGATCTTGTTGAAAATTTTTGTGTCAATATTCATTAGTAATACTGGTCTATAATTTTCTTTTCTTGTTGTGTCTTTTCCTGGTTTGGGTATCAAGGTGATGTTTGCTTCATAGACTGTGTTGGGTAGTATTCCGTCTTTTTCTATATTTTGGAAAAGGTTGAGTAGCATGGGTACTAGTTCCTATTTAAGGGTTTGGTAGAGTTCTGATTTGAAGCCATCTGGTCCTGGGCTTTTCTTTTTAGGGAGATTTTGTATAGTTGATGCTATTTCAGAACTTGATATAGGTCTTTTCAACATTTCCACTTCATTCTGGCTGAGTCATGGGAGGTGACGTGTTTCCAAGTATTGGTCAATTTCCTGCAGATCGTCATATTTCTGGGAATAAAGTTTCTTGTAATATTCATTAAGAATTTTTTGAATTTCTAGTGGGTCTGTTGTTATTTCATCTTTACCATTTCTGATTGATGAGATTAGAGATTTTACTCTTTTTTTTCTTGATTAGGCTGGCCAAAGGTTTATCTATTTTATTGACCTTTTCAAAAAACCAACTTTTGGATTTATTGATCTTTTCTATAATCCTTTTATTTTCAATTTCATTTAATTCAGCTCTAATTTTTGTTATTTCTTTCCTTCTGCTGGGTTTGGGATTGGAATGTTCTTCCTTTTCCAGTTGCTTAAGATGTCCCATTAAGTTGTTAACGTCCTCTCTTTCTGTTCTCTTGAGCAAGGCTTGTAATTCTACAATTTTCCCTCTTAGGACTGCCTTTGCGGTATCCCAGAGGTTCTGATAACTCGTATCTTCATTATCATTATGTTCTAGAAATTTGCTAATTTCCTTCCTGATCTCGTCTTTAACCCATCTATCATTCAGCATAAGGTTATTTA
>CAUYQV010051163.1:0-20700 GCA_963574575.1 Galagoides demidoff | reverse complement strand
GTTCAGGGTACTGCTTCGATATACAATGTGAAATATTTACATTGAACCAAGTAACACATCCATCACAATTATACTCATTTATTAATAGTTTTGAAATGTACCATTATATCATGCACATTAGGTGAGGTCCCCCCTGAGGTCTCTCCCTTCTCCCACCTCCCCTATTCCTACCCCTCTCTCTCCTCTTCCCTTCTACTTTATGAACTATAGTTATGTTATGCTATTCTTATGATTGTGTAGGTGGTTATATATTGATTTCACAGTAGTATCAAGTACATTGGATACTTTTTTTCCCATTCTTGGGATAGTTTACTGAGAAGAATATGTTCGAGCTCTATCCAGGTAAACATAAAAGATGTGAAGGCTCCGTCTTTTTTATGGCTTTATAGTATTCCATGGAGTACATATACCACAATTTGTTAATCCATTCATTGGTCGATGGGCACTTGGGCTGTTTCCATGTGTTATCATTTTCAGTGAATTAAATTTTATAACATGACATAGTTTTCCCTTTCTACTCCTATTATGCTCCTTATCTTAAAGTCTATTTTGTCTGTTTTCAGTTCTTTTAGTTTCAACCTTTCCAAGTTCTTTTGCTTTAGATATACTCGTGTATGTATACAGCTAGATTTTTAAAAATCCTAATTGACAATCACTGTCTTGTAACTGCTAATTTTGGTTTACTTATATTTATTGTGATTCTTGATATATTCAGACATTCATTCTCTTACTTTTTGATTTCTGTTCCACACTTTCTATATTCCTAGGCTTTTCCCCCTTACTTTCTTTTTGGATTAATTGAGTTCTTTTTGCATCTTTCCCCTATTCCATGTTTTTATCTCTAACAATTTGAATTTACACTTTCTTTTTAAGTGATTACCCCAGACATTTAACAATGTATTTAACATCGTATTCTGACAATGTATTCTGATTACCCCAGAATTTTAAAATGTCTGTAAAACATACATTTTATGTATTTATTTATTTATTTGAGATAGAGTCTCACTCTGTCGCCCAGGCTAGAGTGCCATGGCATCAGCCTAGCTCACAGCAACCTCAAGCTCCTGGGTTCAAGTGATCCTTCTGCCTCAGCCTCCTGAGCAGCTGGGACAATAGGTTTTTCTATTTTTAGTAGAGATGGGGGTCTCACACTTTCCCATCTGTTCACAAACTCTTGAGCTCAAGGATCCTCCTGCCTTAGCCTTTCAGAGTGCTGGGATTATAGGCATGAGCCACCACCCCTGGCCTCTTTTCTTTCAAAGTCCACAAATTAATGGTTGTCTTTTGTTACCCAGGCAGTGTTTGGATTTATATATAAGGAAACAAGAAAAATCACCTGGAGGATATGTTTGTACACTAGCTGCCACTAAGTGCAACTAGGAACACTGATCTTATGGGTCTGTCCTCTGAGGAGCTGTAGAAAGTATGTCTCAAAATAGTCTGCTCAAGGGATTATTTTAAAAGTATGTTCAATCATTCAACAAATGACCTTGGGAAAAGAAGAGAGAAATTTCTCTATTGGCTTTTGTTTTCCTGTTTTTCCTCCTCTGCCCTTCTGTGTCCTTTATGTGTGTCCTCTGATGTCTCATGATTTAGCATCTATAGGAGGGATGAAAGACATCCAGTGTTGGTGTGGAGTAAAGCCTGCCATTGTGTGTCCGTGTGAGAGTGAATGGAATCTGTGTAGAGTTGATCCCAACAACAGTGGTGAGAGCTGGAATTAAAGGTCTTAGACAGGAGAGGCCGATAGTATCTGAAGTGGAACATATGATAATAAAGAAAAAGAGAGAATGTTCTCACAAGAAGGAACAGCATTTTAAAGACACAAATATAGGAAAATGCACAATTCCTTTAGTGAGATGACATCAAATGTAGCCTTGGCAAAGTTACCCAGGGTGGCAGTGCAGCCCCTTTGCTGGCTCCTCTCCAGCTGAGGATTCTGTTATATGAACTCCTACTCATAGATGTATCTTTATTTCTGTGATCCTTTCCTGTAGTCTCCAAAATTTAAGGTTGGACATACATAAATTTGAATGCCTATCACAACAGTCCACTAGAAAGAGATAAAGGAGGTTTGTAGGTATTGATGTTTTGCTTGGTAGTTTGGCAGAGAGAAAGCCAGCCAGGGCAGCAACTTTTCCAAGGAAACACTAAATGGCCATGACTTGGGCAAAGCCAAAGGGCCAGGAGCCCCCAAGAGACCTCCACAGCAGCATTTGGGGCTGGGGTTGCCAAGGCAAAGCCAAGGATGGGAGGGATTGCCTCTCACCAAGTTGGGCCACCTGGTCAAGGACATGAAGATCAAATCCTCAGAGATCTATCTCTTCCCTCTGTCCTTCAAAGAGTCTGAGATCATTGACTTTTTCTAGGGGTATCTCTCAAGGAGAAGGTTTTAGAGATTATGCTGGTACAAAGGAGATCTGAGTTGGCCGGTGGGCCAGGTTTGAGGCATTTCTTGTCATTGGGCAGTACAGTGGTCACGTCAGGCTGGGTGTTAAGTACTCCAAGGAGGTAGCCACTGCCATTCGAGGGGCCACCATCCTGGCTAAGCTCTCCATTGTCCCCATGTGGAGAGGCTGCTAGGGGAAGAAGATGAGCAAGCCCCACAGCCTCTGGGCTCTGTGATGGTATGTCTCATACCTGCCCCAGAGGAACTGGCATTGTCTCAGCCCCTCTGCCCAGGAACCTGCTACTGATGGCTGGCATTGATGGTTGCTATGCCTCAGCCGGGGGCTGCACTGCTACCTGGACAACTTTGCCAAGGCCACTTTTAATGTCATTTCTAAGACCTACAGCTATCTGATTCCTGACCTCTGGAAAGAGGCGATATTCACCAAGTCTCCCTACCAGGAATTCACTGATCATCTTGTCAAGATCCACAGCAGAGTCTCTGTACAGAGGACCTAAGCTCCAGCTGTGGCTACAACATAGCATTCTAATATAAGAAAAATAAAGTGAATTAAGCTTGTTTAAAAAAAAAAAGAAGAAGCAGAGAATAAAGAAAGCCAAGGCAAAGAAGGGGCTTTGAAATTTATGTGTCAGGACATATAAGAGAGGCAGATTAGAGTGTCCTGTTTTGTTCTGATAGATTCTCAAAGTTATTACTGGCAAAATTTTACATTTGAGAAGAAGTTTGAGAAATAGCTCAGGGTGCTGTTAAGGGCTTCTTTTTTCAAATTCACCAAGCTGGGCAGAATAGATGGAAATTTCCCAAAGACATTGCAAACCAGAGCAAGGGTCCCATCAAAATAATTAGCAGGCTTAGCGCCCATAGCTCAGCGGTTAGGGCACCAGCCACATACACCAGGGCTGGCAGGTTTGAACCTGGCCCGGACCTGCTAAAGAACAATGATAACAACAACAACAACAAAAATAGCCAGGCATCGTGGTGGATGCCTGTAGTCCCAGCTACTTGCAAGGCTGAGGCAAGAGAATTGCTTAAGCCTAAGAGTTTGAGGTTGTTGTGAGCTGTGACGCAACAGCACTCTACCATAGTGAAACTCTGTCCCCCCCCCCAAAAAAAAAAGAATAATTAGCAAAGCTAGATAAAATATTTCTCAAATATCTATTTGGAAGCATTAGAGAACTACTAAGACAGCAAAGGGATTAGGGATCAAGATACTAGAAAAGAGAGAATCCCATATATATGAGACCAACATTTGGTACCATCTAGAGTATTCTCCAGCTCTAAAGTTAAGGGTGAGAAGCTGAGCAGAGATTTAGAGTTTCATAAAGCTGAGGAGATAGTACCTGGAGTTCAGGGTGTATAAATGAGAGAGATCCTGGTAAACATCCCAGACTTGCAGTTGAGATCCCAAAGGGCTAGGAATAAGAATGAACCAAAATTGACTCTCAAAGATTGAAATTCAGTTTGAATTAACTCAATCTTAGACTTATTCAGGTTCTATGCCCTCACCCTAATTCCTCCTATAAACAAAAATAAGTCCCCTTGGGATAAAGAGAATGTCATCCAGTATCTCAAATTACCTCTATATTTTTTTATACACAATGTTTAGCATTTAATGCAAAACAGGCACGTAAAAAAGACAAGACTACCAAAAATTCTGAGTCAAGACAGACAATAGAAAGAGACCAACAGAAGGGCCAGATACTGGAGAAATCATACACAATTTAAGATAACTGTGATTAATGTGTTCCAGAAATTAAATCGCAAGACGGAGAATTTCAGGAGAAAACTGAAGACTACAAAAAAGAATCAAATGAAAACTTTAGAATTGAAAAAAAGGCAATAACTGAATTTAATAACTGTGTAGGTGGATTTAACAGTTGATTAGAAACAGTTGAGAGAATAAAAGAAATAAAAAATCAGAGCAGTTGGCTCAGTGCCTATGGCACAGTGGTTACAGCACCAGCCACGTGCACCAAGGGTGGCAGGTTTAAACCTGACCTAGGCCTGCTAAACAACAATAACAACTGCAACAACAACAACAAAAATAGCTGGGCATTGTGGCAGGCGCCTGTAGTCCCAGCTACTTGGGAGGCTGAAGTAAGAGAATTGCTTAAGCCCAAGAATTTGAGGTTGCTGTGAGCTGTGACACCATGGTACTCTACTGAGGGTGACATAATGAGACTATGTCTCAAACAAACAAACAAACAAAAAAACAAAACAGAGCCGTTAGAACCAGGCATGGCAGTATATGGCTACAATCCCAGCTATTCAGGAGGATGAATTGGGAGGATTGCTTGAGCACAGCAGTTTGAAACCAGACTGGGCAATATAGTAAGACCCTGTCTTCTGCAAATAATTTGTTGGGTGGTGGTGCACACCTGTAATCTCAGATACTCTGGAGGCTGAGACAGGAGGACCATTTGAACCCAGGAGTTTAAGTCTTTAGTGAGCTATGATCACACCACTGCACTCTAGCCTTGGTGACAGAGACAGACCCCATCACTTAACAAAAAAGAAGAGGCTTGGCGCCTGTGGCTCAATCAGCTAAGGCGCCAGCCACGTACACCTAAGGTGGCAGGTTTGAATCCCCAGCCTGGACCCGCCAAACCACAATGATGGCTGCAACCAAAAAATGGCCAGGCGTTGTGGCGGGCGCCTGTGGTCCCAGCTACTTGGGAGGCGGAGGCAGGAGACTCGCTTGAGCCCAGAGTTGGAGGTTGTTGTGAGCTGTGATGCCATGGCACTCTACCCAGGGGGATAGCTTGAGGCTCCGTCTCAAAATAAATAAATAAATAAATAAATAAAATTTCAACATAAGTACAATTTACAAATGTAATACATTAAAAAAAATTATATATAGGGCAGTGCCTGTGGCTCAAAGGAGTAGGGCACCGGTCCACCTGGGTGACCTTGCCCAGGAGGGGAGTAGGGAGTTTACATTAGCCTTTTCATTTCCAAATGAAGTTACAATTAACCTCTTCATTTCCAAATGGAGTTACATTAACCTTTTCAGCGGCCGAAAACCATACATTCCCTTCCCTGGCTTGTTGTGCATTCTTTCCAAAAATCTGGACTTTTTTAAAACGCTGCGGGACACGGACACGGGACAAATTGTTCAAAAGCAGGATGTCTGGTCACCTCCCCAACCCAGACTCACCGAATCAGAAACTGTTTGGGGTGGAGGTGGGGACAGCAGTCCTTGTTGAACAAGCCCTCTAGGGATCCAGTCACACTAGCTCATTTTTTCTGTGAGTATCCCAGGACTCCTCATCCTGGCCCTGGGACCACACAGCCCTGGCCTTTGCAAAGCCTCTTCCATCCAGTCTATCAAGACTCAACAGATCTCCATGAGTAAAACAAATTCACTGGAGGCTCCAAGGCAGGCCCAGAGGCCTCAACTCCACCTTGGATGTTGGGGAAAAAGTGCTCAGTGAGGCTTTCCAGTGGAGGTAAATGTCTGAGCTGCCTTAAGAACAACTTTTTAGCCGGGCGCAGTGCCTCATGCCTAGTAATCCTAGCACTCTGGGAGGCTGAGGCAGGTGGATTGCTCGAGCTTAGGAGTACAAGACAAGCCTGAGTAAGAGCAAGATTCTGTCTCTACTAAAATATAGAAAACTAAGACAAGAGGATTGCCCAGGAGTGTGAGGTTGCTGTGAGCTCTAATGCTATGGCATTCTACCTGGGGAGACAGATTGTATTAAAAAAAAAAAAAAAAAAAAAAAACTTTTTTGTATAGAAAGTTTCAAACATACACAAAAGCAAAATATTCTATTATACTGAATCCTTACAACCTCCTTCCCTAGCTTCAACAATTATTAACCTATGGTCAATTTCTTCTTCTTTTTTCTTTCTTTTTTGAGACAGAGTTTCACTCTGTTGCGCCAGGCTAGAGTGCAATGAAAATCATAGCTCACAACAACCTCAAACTTCTGGGCTCAAACAATCCTCCTGCCTTAGGCTCCTGAGTAGTTGGGACTACAGATGCCCACCACAATGTCCTGATAGTTTAGCTATTTTTAGTAGAGAGGGTCTTGCTCTTGCTCAGGCTGGTCTTGAATCCCTGACTTCTCCAGATAGGTCCTCCTCACCCAGCCTCCTAGAGTGCTAGGACGACAGAAATGAACCACCGAGTTCTACCTTAGTAACATTTTATTTTTTCTAGTGTACTGTATTATAAGAATACAGTATACAGGGTGTCCATAAAGTTCATGTGCAATTTGCTATGTTAAACTATTTTATTATTTATTTATTTTGAGACAGAGTCTTACTCTGTTACCTTTGGTAGAGTGCTGTGGTATCACAGCTCACAGCAACCTCCACCTCTTGGGCTTAAAGGATTCTCTTGCCTCAGCCTCCCAAGTAGCTGGGACTACAGGTGCCTGCCACACACCTGTTTTTTTTGTTGTTGCAGTTGCCACTTCTGTTTTAGCTGGCTGGGGCTGGGTTCGAACCTGCCACCCTCGGTATATGGGGCCAGTGCCCCACCCACTGAGTCACAGGTGCTGCCCTTATTTTATTTTTAATTTATGTATTTATTTATTTATTTTTAGACAGAATCTCAAGCTGTCGCCCTGGTTAGAGTGCCATGGAGTCACAGCTCGTGGCAAACTCAAACTCTTGGGCTCAAGTGATTCTCCTACCTCAGCCTCCTGAGTAGCTGGGACTATAGGTGCCCACCACATGCCTGGCTATTTTTTGTTGTCGTTGTTGTTATTGTAGTTGTCATTATTGTCTAGCTGGCCTGGCCCGGTTTCAAACCAGCCTCGGTGCATGTGGCTGGCGCCCTACCCACTGAGCTATGGGTGCTGCCCTATGTTAAACTATTTCAAATTGCATACAAACTTTACATCCACTCTGTATGATACATATAACATACAAAATATGTGCTAACTAATGTTTGTGTTAATTAGAAAAGCTTCCAGTCAGTAGTAGGATATGAGCTTTGAAGTAGGGTATGAGCTTTGGTTTAAGCTTTGAAGGAGTCAAAAGTTCTATGTGGATTCTTTTTTTTTTTTTTTTGAGACGTAGCCTCAAGCTATCCCCCTAGGTAGAGTGCCATGGCATCACAGCTCACAGCAACCTCCAACTCCTGGACTCAAGCGAGTCTCCTGCCTCCACCTCCCAAGTAGCTGGGACCACAGGCGCCCGACACAACACTCGGCCATTTTTTAGTTGCAGCCATCATTGTTGTTCGGTGGGCCGGGCTGGGGATTTAAACCCGCCACCTTAGGTGTACGTGGCTGGTGCCTTAGCCGATTGAGCCACAGGCGCCAAGCCTCTATGTGGATTTTTGATTATGCAAGGGGTAAGGAGGCCAGGTGAGGTGGCTCATGCCTGTAATCCTAGCACTGTGGGAGGCCAAGGCAGATGGATTGCCTAAGCTCACAAGTTACAGGCCAGCCTGAGCAAGATTGAGACCCCGTCTCTAAAAATAGCCATGCATATGACAGGCGGCTAAACAATGACAACTGTGGGTGGTGCCTGTGGCTCAGTGAGTAGGGTGCTGGGCCCATATATCAAGGGTGGCGGGTTCAAACTCAGCCCTACCAAACTGCAACAAAAACATAGCCGGGCGTTGTGGAGGGTGCCTGTAGTCCCAGCTACTCGGGAGGCTGAGGCAAGAGAATCACCTAAGCCCAGGAGCTGGAGGTTGCTGTGAGCTGTGACACCAGAGCACTCTACCGAGGGCGACAAAGTGAGACTCTTGTCTCTAAAAACAAAACAAAACAAAAACAATGACAACTGCAACAACAGCAAAAAAAATAGTGGGTGTTAACAAAAATAAAATAGCGGGTGTTGTGACAGGTGCCTGTAGTCCCAGCTACTTGGGAGGCTGAGGCAAGAGACTTGCTTAAGGCTGGGCGCCTGTGGCTCAATTGGCTAAGGCGCCAGCCACGTACACCTAAGGTGGCAGGTTCGAATCCCCAGCCCGGGCCCGCCAAAACAACAATGATGGCTGCAACCAAAAAATGGCCGGGCATTGTGGTGGGCACCTGTGGTCCCAGCTACTTGGGAGGCAGAGGCAGGAGACTCGCTTGAGCCCAGGAGTTGGAGGTTGCTGTGAGCTGAGATGCCATGGCACTCTACCCAGGGGGATAGCTTGAGGTTCCGTCTCAAAAAAAAAAAGAAAAAAAAAAAAAGAGACTTGCTTAAGCCCAAGAGTTTGAGGTTGCTGTGAGCTGTGAAGTCATAGCACTCTACCAAAGGCAACAAAGTAAGACTCCGTCTCAAAAAGGAAAAAAGGAGCGGGGGGATAAGCAGCACTAATTCCCATGTTTTTTGACAGTCAACATATACCCTTCTTTTCACTGTATTGTTGAAGAAACTGGATCAAGTTTCTTTCCCACAACCTGAATTTTGCTGACTACATCTTTGTGTTAATTGCTTACCATGTTCCTCAGTCCCTGTATTTCTAGGAAACTGATTGGGGCTGGGTGCAGTGGCTCACACCTGTAATCCTAACACTCTGGGAGACCGAGGTAGGTAGACTGCTTGAGCTCAGGAGTTGCAGACCAGCCTGTGCAAGAGTGAGACCCTATCTGTACTAAAAATAGAAAAACTAGCCAGTCATGGTAGCAGGCATCTGTATCCCAGCTACTTGGAAGGCTGACACAAGATCTCTTGAACCTGAGAGTTTGAGGTTGCTATGAGCTATGATGCCCTAGCACTCTACCCAGGGTGACAGAGGCAGACTCTGTATCAAAAAAAAAAAAAAAGAAAAAAATTAAAAAGGAAAAGAAAAGAAAATTAGTGGCTCAGCGCCTGTGGCTCAATCGGCTAAGGCGCCAGCCACATACACCCAAGGTGGCGGGTTCAAATCCCCAGCCCGGGCCCGCCAAACAACAATGATGGCTACAACCAAAAAAATGGCTGGGCATTGTGGCGGGCACCTGTGGTCCCAGCTACTTGGGAGGCTGAGGCAGGAGACTCGCTTGAGCCCAGGAGTTGGAGGTTGCTGTGAGCTGTGATGCCATGGCACTCTACTTAGGGGGATAGCTTGAGGCTCCGTCTCAAAAAAAAAAAAAAAAAAAGCACTCTGAAATATAATTTTTATAAATCAGATTGGCAAAGATCAAAATTTGTTTTGAGACAGAGTCTTGTTGTGTTGCCCAGGCTATAGTACAGTGATCACAGGCACAATTATAGTACATGATAGCCTCAAACTCCTGGCCTCAAGTGTTCCTCCTGCCTCAATCTTCCGGGTAGCTAAGACTATACAGCTATATGCCACCAAATACATCTTTACCACACTACTGATGAGGATGCGAAGAAACAGACACTTTTATACATTGCTAGTAGGACTATAAACTGGTACAAATTCTAGGGAAGACGATTTGACAACCCCTATCAAAATTACAGCTATGTACACCTTTAACCCAACAATTAGACTTCGAAGACTTGACTTTACCAGTGTACTGCCCAAGTAACCTAAATGCTGAGCAGTAGGGGAATTTAAATAAATTCAGGTATATTTACATCAAAGTTCATGAGAAAACTATACAGTGAAGGTCAATATATAGTTGATCTTCACGTAGTAACCCTCAAGATGTAGTATTAAGTTAATAAAGGAAGGTGCAGAACACTGTCACAGTAACTATTTGTGTATAAATTTGGAGAAAATACATGCATTTGGTTGGATAGACATAGACTATCTTGGGAAGTATTTACGAAACAATAAAATGTCATTGCTCTGGGAAAAGTATCTAGATAGCTGAATGGAGGGCTGGAAAGAAAATTTTTTTCATTATCCTTTCACACATTTACAATTTGAACCATGTGAATATTTACCTATTTAAATGATAAATTAATGTTTAAATAATAAAGTAGAAGTAAAATAATATAGAAAATTGATAATTAAAAGAGAGATTTGGGCAGCACCTGTGGTTCAGTGGGTAGGGTGCTGGCCCCATATACGGAGAGTGGTGGGTTCGAACCCTGCCCCGCCAAACTGCAACAACAACAAACAAATAGCTGGGTGGAGGGAGAGTAACTGGTGGGACCACCTACACTGCATCTTACAAGGGTACATGTGAAATTTACTAGGTGTAGAATATAAATGTCTTAACACAATAACTAAGAAAATGCCGTGAAGGCTATGTTAACCAGTTTGATGAAAACATTTCAAATTGTATGTAAAACCAGCACATTGTACCCCATGATTACATTAATGTACACAGCTATGATTTAATTTAAAAAAAAAAAGACTGGGCTTAAGAAAGGGGCTTAGAGAATAAACAAATAGGATTACTCAGGGGAGGAAAAAATGATATGCAAAGGCCGGAGCCCCTTGTGGATATCCCGTCCCAGCTGGTTCAAGGGCCAAGACCAGAGAGCCAGCAGGAGGAGGAAGAGGAGGGTCAGACAGCCTCACTGTGCAGTAATTGTCAGGACTCAGTATTCTAGCTCATGGGGGGTAAAACCTACCAGACGCCCTCCTTCCACTCCATCTGTGTGGAACAGAATGGAGACAAGTGAGGAGGGGACACTAAGAGAGAAAGCATCTACTATGATCTGGGCTCCTGGACTCTTCAAGTGTGGCGTCTCATTTTGCTCTCCATCTCCCCTGAGGACCAAGTACAGTATCAGTACCCCCATTTTACCAGTGAAGAAATGGAGGCTTAATAATTTACCTAAGATCATATTCAGACCTAGTAAGATTTTTTAAAACACAGAAAATTTAAAAAAAAAACCCCAAATGCTGACATTTATTGCATGCCTGATACGTCCCAGGCACTGTGCTAGGCACCTAACTGTGTATTCTCTCATGTCACTCACAACACGGAAGGGATTATCTTTATAACCCCCGTTTTACATATGTGGAAAGCAAACTCTGGAAAAGCGAAGGTCACTGGCCCCTGCCACAAAGCAAAGAAGCAGTGGAAGTCGGACTTGAATCCAGGACATCCAGGTCTACACGCCTGACCACTACACTACACTGATAGAGACACGTTTGTAACAGAATCTGTCTCATTCAAAACCTTGTTGGCCCCGCACAGCTCTCCCTCCTGCAGGCTCTGCAGGTGAAACAGAGATACCCTGTTGCTACCTGTTAAACACGTCCAGGTTTGGGCTTCCAGCTTAGTTCCTGCGTCTGAGACTTACGGCGACCACTGTGGATGGTGAGGGCCAGACAACCTGGGGCAAATCCAGGCCTTGCAGTCAGGGAGCGCCCCGTGCTCCACATCCTGCTTTACCGGGAGCAGACTTCAGCTGGCAGCATGCCAGAAAGCACTGACATCCTGTTTAATCCTATGGACACTCTCTGCCCTCTTGAGGGCCAGCAGGTATAATCCACCTGTTCTTCCATCCCCTTGACCTGCAGGCTCTGTGTCACCTGCCTGATGGTCCTCCCCACCCACTGCAAAGCATCGGTGCCCTGCAGTGGATTCTGTATAAAGAACAAGTAGCAGGAGTTGGTATGTGGCATGCCAGGGAGCTAGGATAACCCACTGTCACTTGAAACAGCAGTAGGCCACAGCGATGGCACAGGTCTGGCTCTGAATCCCAGCTCCCTCATGAATTAAATGTGCCACCTGTACTTCCCTCAGTCTCTACCTCTGTAGGCTGGGTGTCAGAGGGCTCATCTGCTAATCCAAGCAAAAGCCAGGCACACACAGCCTGGCCTGAATTAATCCACTATTAATTTGACCACTATTTGTATGTGTCTCTGGGCTTTCTCTGATGGCCAACTGCAAAGGTCCTACCTGCCAGGGGCCACTCTGGGACGACATGCAGAGGCGTTAGAGATGTCCCAGTAAGGAGGGTGCGTTGAAGAAAGAATAAAGCCCCCAACCCCGAAAGCAGCTGTGCTGAGGCTGCGGCACCCAACTCACCTCTTCCTCATCCTCCTTTCTGGGCTCAAAGCATCCACTGAATCAGCCAGAAACCTCTGATTTCACCTAGAAAAATAAGGGGAAAGTCACATCAGGAAACAAGGTAATGAAACTCGTCTTCAAGCTTAAATGTGGAGGACATGGTCCCCCAATGCCAGGTAGTACTCCTGAGCATACAGAAGTTAAATAGCTGTTTATTCTTCTATATAAAAAAACTACATTAATCAGAAAAAAAAGCAACCCATTTCTTACGTCAACTGGACACAAACAACTGAGGAATTCTTTCAAAGAAATACAGTTTATTACAATCACAGACTTGACCTTGAATAAACTAAGATATAAATGGATATAATGCCGGACAGTAATTTTTTTCCAGTTATAATGAAACTCAGATTCACAAATGGACCTTTACTAAAAAAAAAAAATCTATTGCCACCGTGCTGGGTCGTTCTATTTTTATGAGGCCTTTTATTCCAAGATTCCTATGATTCTATTTCTGGGTTTTATATGTTCTGCCCTTACCGTATATCTGAATCCACTGGGTAGGATAACACACAAGGAGCATCTCTGTAGCTCCACGTCTGGTCCCTCTCAAGCACTCAGTAAACATCAGCTACACTGCTATTAATTGTGCATTCCTTTTGTGGGTTTCCACTTCATTCCATCCATATAATTCCTGAACAAATGCGCACAGGTGTCTGCTTAGTTACTGTTGTCGTTGCTGCTCAAATGGGTATTTAATCTTTAAATCCGACCTCCATTCAGTCTAATTCAGACACCGTAAGAGTAGTATTTCAAAAGGTGTTTAAAGATAATAACCCCATTTGAAACGTCCCCATCATTAGGCTCAAAGACATCGCCCTAAGGTTGGCACCTGAAAACAGAGAGAAGAAAGAAAAAAGGGAAAAAGAATACCATCAGATGTGAAACAGAAAATGTGTAACCTTCACGCACAAGACAAAGGATTGTTTAGGGTAGAGTTTTGCTCTTTCATTGGGGTGAACGTCGCACATCATCATTCCAGTGGTTTCTGTGTTGCTGAGGACAGGGCTGGGCGGGGACTCTGCAGCCAGCCCCATCAACCAATGCCTGCCACCAGATCGGATTGAGGGTCCCCTGGGGCTGCAGCACCCCCTCCTCCAATGCCAGTGACACACATTTCCTGTGCCTGCCTTTTGCTACCGTGCCTATGAACTCACCCCTGGACCAAGTTCAAATGCACAGGCCGCTGACTAGCGGGCACAGAAACTTGAGGATTTTAGCCTTGATGAATCATATACAATACTTGGGACCTAACTGGCTGATGGGCGAACCCTAGAAAATACATCAAAACAGAACAAGCAAAACCACACAATACCCTCCCACTTCAGCCCAGGCATCTGGGAGGGATTCGCTGCTCCTATTTGACAGAATCAATTTTTTTATTATTAGGAGGAAATCATCCACGATAAACTCATTCAAGCTAAAGCCCAGATGGATGGACGAAGTTTCAGCACCACCCTCCAGGGGAGACGAGAATTCTGACACGAATAAATCTTAACCATTCACCCTGCACCTTTCAAGTTTCAATTCTACCAACTTCGATGCAGGCATTGGAGAGACAGAGTAACAGGACCCTGTAGGGGAGTCTTTATATCCTAGGGACGGGTGACGGGGAGAAAGGGTGGAGAGGCCATACAGCTGAGGTCCTCAGGCTTGACTACTTATGGAAATCACTGCCCCTCCCCTGGACAGCTGGAAAAATCACACCCAAGCCTGAGTCTCACCCCCCACCCAGGTCCTGACTGCAGCAGGGTGAGGCCTGGGTGCTGTGATCTTTTTATAACATTCCCTGGGGAGGTCTAATACACACACACACACACACACACACACACATACACACACACACACGTAGCAGAATCTGTGGATCCCGCTAAAATTTGAATTCAGTTGACCTTGGGGTGGCAGCCTAAGAGTCTGAATTTCTACCACGAGCCGGGGGTCATCAGAACACACGCTGAGTAGCAAAGGCTTCGAGGCAGCCCCTCTGGCAGCCTCCTGTGCCCCACCCACAGGAACCTCAGGCAAACCCACCCCACCCTCTCTCCAGGCCTGGCTTCCTCCTCTGGGGTGGTGGAAACCATCCCTTTTCCAGGAGGCCCCGGAGACATGCCCAGTTGACTTCTGCAGTGCCAACTGGGTAAGAGACATTACTCACATCCCAGGAGACAGATGGAGGCCCCTCCCCTCGTCCCTGTAATCCCATGCGAGGCCAACTGACCTCTTGCCTGAAATGCACCTCCAGGGATCACGACATCACCAGAATGGACAGAATGGCTCACTTCTGTTCTGGTCCTTAATGGGGTCTCTTTCCCAATGGCTTTGGGCGTTGGCATGGCAACTGGGGCCACCAAGATGCAGGGCCTCCCCGAGAGCCCGGTTGGCCCATGGCACCCTGGCCTCAGCATCTGCCCCGGGGAGCCCTGTGGTGGCTACATACACACCTCTCTACCACACAGGCTGCCCTTGCTGTCCTCACCATGGACAGTGGCGGGACAGGGAGTGATGGCACTCCCTCGGAAGCAGGCCAACAGTAGCAGACAACACCCCACACCAAACCTTTGAGGGAGGCCACAGACTGCAACCGGTTACCCACAGCCTTCCCCCTAAGGTCCCTCCCTTCTTCCTGCCCCCGCCACCCCCACCCCACTGTTGCTTCTTGGCATCCCCACTGATGCTTTGCTCTACACACCACCTAGTGGCTCCTGGCCTAGCCTTCTCCAGCCAAGATAGAAGGGCCCTCTTCTCCTGGACACCTTGACCAAGGGACCCTGTGAAACAAAAAGCCCAGAAGGCGAAACCACAAGAAGACTGTCAGCTAGAATGTGCCCGGTCCTACAAACCCACCAGAGTGCAACGGGAAGGTGGTGACCTGCTGTGACTTAGAGGGGCACCTGCTACAGAGGACCAGGGTGCTGAGGGAATAAGATGTGGGAGGCCGGATGTGGGTTGTAGTTTAGGAGCATTATTGGACCTTCTAAACAGGTCTCAAATCAAAGAGGAGGCAGTTTGATAACACAGGCCTAGTAGCTGTCAGGAAACCAGACCACGGGATCCCATTTCCAGGAACCTATCCAAGGCTGACACGTCCACAGGGGCCATGAAAATGTTCTACTTGCTTTTAAAGTCTGAACAAATAAAATAACATATTATAATATTAACACCTAGGTAATAATGAATCTAGCCTGGATTCCATTCATCTTAAAATACATTTCTTTTTCTTTTTTTTTTTTTTTGAGACAGAGTCTCACTCCATGCCCCAGGTAAAGTCCTATGGCATCAGCCTGGCTCACAGCAACCTCAGACTCCTGGGTTCAAGCCATCCTCCTGCCTCAGCCTCCCCAGTATCTGGGACTACAGGATTACACCACCTTGGCGGGCTAGTTTGTCTATTTTTAGCAGAGATGGAGGTTTCGCTTTTCCCAGACTGATCTCAAACTCCTGAGCTCAAGCAATGCTCCTGCCTCGGCCTCCCAGAGTGCTAGGATTACAAGTATGAACCACAGCACCAGGCCATAAAATATCGTTTTTAATATTTTTTTTCTATGAAGACAAAAAAGCCTCAGGTCATGAACATAATTTGGCCTGGAATGCACTGACTTCTTTCCAATCTCCAAATTTGCCAGCCTTTTGCTGAGACCCCTATGGAGTGTCCTCCCTGCCCTACCTGCCGGGACACCCTCCATCCAGCGAGGGGACCTGCCCTCAATGGTCCCCTATTGGTTCACCCTTTCTACTCTGCTTTCTGTCAAAAGCTTTCCTGTTCCACATCAGTCAAGCTCATCTGAGGCCCTGACATTCTGGGCCTGTTTCTGACCAGGCAGAGGCTGCGAAGGCCGTACCTCCACCTGTGTGTCAAAAGTGCCGTCGGGCAGGACAGAGCAGCAACCCTGGAACCCAAACCCACACACTCAGCCCCCTGCAGCATAAACACAGAGCCCGCATCACACCCAGGCCTATAAAAGATAATTACACAATCTGATCTGGCAAATTAGAGCCACAGAATTATCTAATTCTCACAATGAATTCAATAGCAAAAATTAACCTGGATCTTTATTAGGATTTGCCCCCAGGTCAGGATTGGGGTTTATTTATCTTTTTTATTTTCCTGTTGAAGGAGGGTGGAAGGCCTTCTTCTCCTGCTCACCCCTTCCCCACCCCCGCCCCCCCATCCAGGCTTGGCTTTCAGACCAGCAAGCTGCCCGGTGATCTTTCCTATGCACCAACCAACTCCGGTTCAGCAAGTCAGATCAAGCACCAACTAGGAGATAGACGGATAATTCTCTATAAGGAAGAAAAGTCTGAGCATCCTAGATCAAAAGAATCATCAGTTAACACAAACTCAATAGAAAGCAAATAAAAGAATTAATATTCTGGCTGGGCGTGGTAGCTTATACCTGTAATCCTAACACTGTGGGAGGCCATGGCAGGAGGATCACTTCAGCTCAAAAGTTCAAGACCAGCCTGAGCAAGAGTGAGAACCCATCTCTACTAAAAATAAAATAGAAAAATCAGCTGGTTATGGTCATGGGTACCTGTAGTCCCAGCTACTCAGGAAGCTGAGGCAGGAGGATGGCTTGAACCCAGGAGTTTGACGCTGCTATGAGCCAGGCTGATGCTATTATTATTTACTAGCCTGGGTAAAAGAGTGAGACTGTCTCAAAAAAAAAAAAATGTTAAATTAAAAAAATGAAAAGAATAACTTTAACAACAAAGAATTAACATTCCCAGATGGCAGTTAACCTCCTAATTCCTCCTTCCTCCTAACTCTGCAAGGTTGACTCCAAGAACACTCACGTGAATGCATTTCTCTAAATACTTTTTGTTTTCTCTTTCTCTTCCCCCAACTGCAAGGAGTCCTTCAAGAGGAGATGGTTACTCAGAAGAGTGGGTGTTCATCTCCTCAGCTCATTAAACAGCTTGATCGCCAAAGAATCATTACCACAATGCCAAGACAAGTTGACACCAAGCAAGGATTATCCTTCATCTAACAAAAACAAACTTTATAGCAGCCAACAAGCTTTCTCCGTTCTTTCTTTTGGTGCCTTTCTACCAGTTTCCCCTGGGGAAGATAATTCCCTACTTATACTCCCAAGGCAGCCCTGCAATGACCACACGCCCGGGGTTGGAAGGACAAGTGAGGCCTCCACCACCACAGAGGTTTCTAGCATACACTCACACTAGGCCACAGAAAACGTAGGGCTAGCAGAGAAATAAGGCTACGAGGCGTACCGAGGCTAGGGCGACCTTCCCTGAAGGTAATACCCACGAAATTATTTAAGAGGGCCTCTCTGCGAGACAGACCTGGCTCAAAGAAAAATCGTATGTTTTGCTAGACCGACACACGGAGGGTACAGCGTTTTGCTCATTAATCAAGGTGGTGTGGGCTGCAGACGCCACAACTTTGAGTTAGGATTTATCATGTGTGGGGGACAACATCTAAAAACCATATGTATATTGAAGTTTGTATTTGTATGTGGATATGCATGTGTGTGTGCTCATATAGGTTTCAAGAATAGTGACTTTATAGGAAAACTAACCAGTTCTAATCAGCTGTCTTTGACTTAAAGCAAAGGTTGTTTTTGTGTCCCTCGCCCATTAAGATTCTGGGTGACCCAGTTAGAAGTGGTGGAAAGGCAGACTGGAAAGGGCAAACGTATTGTCAGCCAGATTGCAATCTCTGCAGAGCTGTAGCCAAATCTCCGAGTCAGATTCCCAAGCGGTCGAGACAGTGAAGGAGATAAACACTCGTCTTGTGCCGTCTACACTGAGGAGTCTCGGAAGGACGAGGGAGGCAACAAAGAAACAAATCACCTGGAGCGTAGGTGACACTGAACGTGGTGACAAACAAGTTCGTTCTGAAGGGCTGGCCACCCTAGACGGTGAATGGTGGGCACAGAAGACGACTAGCAGGATGCCAAGGAGCCAAAGGCTGTAGACATATTCTTAAACGATCCCAATCACACCCCATGTGCACGGATTCTAGAGGCAGACGATCCAACACTAAAACTTTAACTTGCCCACTGATGTGACCTGGGACACTTTCTGAGTGTCTATTTCCTGCGCTGAAAAAATAGGGATGGCAGTAGCGACTATTCCTTGCCCCTTGAAAGCCCTCTGCGATCACAACCATTATTTCTACTTGAATATATAAATATGACTGTGCTTGGTTCTCCATTGTACTAAATTATACCAGGCGTTCAACTGCTCTGCATGGTTTACGGAACACAGTAAGTTACCGATTCATGCAACCTATTGCTATCACTGTGAAAAAAATTACAGACTTGCCTAGGTAATAGAAACAAGCATGAAAGGGAGAAACAGAAGGTTACTGTTAGTTACCCTCCGGGTGGTCAGTTTAAGGGTGATTTGTTTTCTTATTCTTACACATCTAAGGGAACAGGCATTGCTTCGAGAAGAAAAAAAATGACGTGGCATTTTAAAAATAATAAAAATAAGGTGGATATTCATTGTTTTGAACTAGAAATAAAACTACAAATGTACTTTTTAACTTTTTTTTTTTTTTGCAGTTTTTGGCCGGGGTTGGGTTTGAACCCACCACCTCCGGCATATGGGCCCACGCCCTACTCCTTTGAGCCACAGGTGTCGCCCACTTTTTAAAAAACAGTAAAAATAAAAGCTGCAAACTTGTTTGCCAAATCAGAAACGGCCTGGAAATCAGGAATAGAGAGATGCAAGCAAGACCTGAAGTTGGGGTTCAAGGTGAGAATCACAAGGGTACTCTTGCCAGCATGACCCAGAGGGGGGACCCCAAGACGCAGATGTACCCAGATGGCAAGCACAGCTGTTGATTACTCTTATAGGAGGGCACCTCTTTCCACTGAAGGATACAGTCAATATTGGCTTGAACTGTGAATTTGACCAAGAAGAACCCTAGCCCACCTGACAGGCTACAGGCCACAGGGTTAACCAGACCTGGTTCGTGGCATTCTCCAAATACCTGAGCCATTACAGAAACCTAGCTCTCAGGACACCAGCCTTTCAGTTTAGGATCTAGGGTCCCATGTACCTCCCCCAGACCCTCACCCTCGGCAGTCTGCAGACACCACACCAGAAATAAGGGGTCCATGGCCTCATGTAAGCGTGGAAAAGAACATGAATCTGAGCCTGCAAACCAGCACCCTCAGATTCCCTCTGCCAACTCTTTAGGCCTCCTGAGGTGGATGGGGTGCAGGGGACAAGAGGCCCAGACGTTAGAAGTTCCCCTTCCATTCCTATTGCTCAGCCCCCCTGCTCCCTCCTGTGTCCAATGCCACTGGGGACCTCAGGCTCAGTCCTCAGCCCAGCCTAAATCCTGTCCTTTCCCCTCTTCCTTGAAGAGGTCCAGACTTTTGCTCCTGACCTATTCTCAAGTCCCAGTCTGCCAGGTGACCACAGGGCAGGCTGATCACTGATTCCTGCCAGAATCTCAAATTCGCCACATCCAAAAAAAGCACCTTACAGCCCTCTCAACAGGGGTCCCCTGGGGACCTCTGAATTTCAGTGAACTGGACTCCACTCTCTGTCACCCAGATGGGACCCTCTTCTGATGTCATGTTAATCACCACGTCCAGTCACCACTTCTCGAACGCTGCTCATGATCCATCTTCTCTTAGATCCCTTATGGCCTTGAGAGTAGCTCAGGCCCTTACTGAGCTCAGGTCCAGGATGGCCCCATAATAAGAATGATGTCATTCGAGGAGTGTTGACTATGTCTCATCTCTCCACAGGCTACTTAATTTCCTCGACAATCCCCCCTCACATCATTTCTCGCCTTGCTCATTATCTTCCGCTCACCCACTCTAGTTCTGTTCCGGAAAGCTCCACACTCGCTCTTCGGTGCCTCAGGGCCTTTGCACCAGCCACTTCCTCAGTCTGAAACACTCTGCTTAACGTTCCACATCTCCATCCAGACGGCACCTCCTCAGATCCCTCCCTGAGAACCCTCTCACACAGGCCACCCAAACAAGCCCTTGCGTCTTTGACGGCACTGAACCTAGTCTGAGATGGTCACATCTGCTTACTGCGCTTTCCTTAGTGTTCTGCCCATGAGACTGTACGATCCTGGAGTGTGGACAGCTCATCTGTTTGGGAATGAAGGAATACTAGCATCTCCATGTGACGGGTAACACCATAGAGGTGCAGAAAGATGTGAAATTTGCTCAGAGTCATGTGGCTGGCAAGCAGTTGAGTCAACCTCTGCAAGAGATCCTCTGGCTACAGGGATAAGCTGAGAGTGACCTTCCTGTTATTGCCTTTAGACTCACCTGTTCTAGCTCATTCTATGTAGTCCCCTCTGCTTGCCATTCTAAAACATCTGCTCAACTGCTGTCAACGGCTCCCTATGCCTTCTACGGACGGACCAAACCCATCCACCTGAAAAGCAGAGTATGAATGTCTTAACTCAATAACTAAGAG
>CAUYQV010051159.1:0-51501 GCA_963574575.1 Galagoides demidoff | reverse complement strand
TTTTTTTTTTTGAAACAGAGTCTCATTTTTTGCCCTTGGTAGAGTGCCGTGACATCTTAGCTCACAGCAACCTCAAACTCTTGGGCTCAAGCAATCCTCCTGCCTCAGCCTCCTCTTGCCTCAGCTTCCTGATTAGCTGGGAATACAGGCACCTGCCACAGTGCCAAATGACTTTTTAAACACAGGGTCACTCTCTTGCTCAGGCTGATATTGAACTCTTGAGCTCAAGCAGTCCATTCATCTCGGCCTCCCAAATGCTAGGATTACAGGCATAAGCCACTATGCCCAGCCTGTCAATAAGAACTTTTACTGCTTAGAAAAGTTTAATGAAATAGGGGAGGCACCTGTGGCTCAGTGGTTAGGGCGCCAGCCACCACCGAGGGTGGTGGGTTTGAACCCAGCCCCAACCAAAATAGCCAGGCATTGTGGCGGGTGCCCGCAATCCCAACTACTTGGGAGGCTGAGGCAAGAGAATTGCCTAAGTCCAAGTGTTGGAGGTTGCTGTGAGCTGTGACACCACAGCACTGTACCCAGGGCTACAAAGTGAGACTCCATCTCAAAATAAATAAATATATAAATAAGAAAAGTTTAATGAAACAGATAAAACCTAGCAAAGAGGCATGGTTTCCTTAAGGCTTTGGCTTATTTCATGCTAGGATATGAAATCCATTTTAGAACATTGAGATACTTAACAGGGATGGGGCATAGTGAGGATATTACATGGGGTTCCAGACCTCACAAAATATAAAAATTATAGCATGGCATATCGTGGACATTCTATTAATTCTACTTAATACCAGCACAAGGAGAAACATGGAGACAATCTGGCTGAATGACACTGTTAAATACATTTTAAATATAAATCAAGCCTTAAAGGTTTGGATTCATTGTTTTATGTGAAATATTTAGTCTTCTTATGGCATCAAGTTCATAGACATGTATACCATATAAAGCATATATACCATATATATGTATACCATATAAAGCCATATATGTTTTATATACAGCTACATGTAAATTACTATAGCTATCATATTATGTTTTCCATATCAATAGTTTCCTCGGCTAATGGAGAGGTAAGTATGTCTGCAAGCTGATGTACATTCTAGTTCAGATAATGGCCAAACGCTTGCTACTTGACAAAAATATATTCCCTGCACTGTACCTCTAATATCACTCCCTATGTGAACAGAGTGTGGTTGATTTCCTCATACGGCAATGCAAAGGACTTTTTCTGACTGCTAAACACTTATTTGTACAAACGTCTGACAATGAGACATTATCCAACCTTGTCACTAGACTATGGAGCCAGATTATATGTTCCTTAAGGGATACTAACAGTTATTCTAGAAATATATGCGATAGTTTTAGATTTGTATTCTCTTTAAATTATTAATCTGTTAAGTTTTCTGCTACCAAAGACCTATGATACTATCCATTGATATGTGGGTCATTGCAAAAGTTTTGAGATACACTACATTCAAGAAATATATCAATGAGTGCAGAAATAAATGAAACCCTCCCAGCAACCCTGATAAGCCCAGCAATTTGGAACTTGCACGGGTGAGTCTGAAAGGACACTGTCAACTGTGTTTCTTTGAGGTGAAATAATGGACCATCACACAGTCTCAAAACTTTCATCGTGACCTATATATACATATATAAACATTAGTCTTTTTACATTTTTTATTGATTTTGTTATTCAGTATATGTCCAAGGAGTAACTGCTGAGATTAAAATGACATTGTCTTTGCTTTAAAAAATTTGAGAGAATTTTTAGCACAGTACTTTTATTTTTTCTTGGAATTTCCTTATTTTAAGATATATGAGTTCTCTCTCTGTTTTAAATAGATGTCATCATTTCCCTGAAATATATTTTATAAAGTCTCTCTTTTTTTTTTAACTGCTGCTGGAGACTTGATCTTTCAATGGGGTAATAAAATTCTAAGATCTATTACTCTAATTATAAGAATGCCAGGTTTAAATTTATCCTTTGGTTAATTTAGAGAGAAATGCACTTTTTCATCCTTAAAATCACACTTCTTCTACAGGCAAAGGTGTTAATAAAATATAGTTGTAAGTAAAACTTCATTTTTTAAAACTATGTGAGATTAGCATATTTGCCATATTAGAGATTGCTTTTAAAACACGACATACATTGATAATGTTGAATAATGACCCAAGTTAAAATAGGCAGTGGTTCTATAAATATAGAGTTTCATTTGTAGAGGCATCCATTTTGAAAGACCTATTTCAAGTCATGGTATTCTGAAAAAAGAATGTTTGAGTTCAACCTTCATCTTTTGAAAAGACATAAGTTTAACATAGTTATAGAACACACATGTTTTACTCTGGCCAGAATTAATGTTTGGTTAAATTTAGGCTTTTGCCTCTGGATGGTTCTGATTTTAGCATGCCCCCTTTCCTATGAGTGTGTATCAATATCCCAAGGAATCAAGGCAATGACATAAATGTTGAAAATAGTGGCCTTCGTTATATATTTTTTTCTGGATCGAGAAACATTTATATCCTGAAAAATTGTTTTTTCTTAACCATAGTTGAAAATGTCATAATTGGGCTTTTCAGGCAAGACAGATTATGTTATTTTTAACTCCATCATTTTAAAATCACTGATTTACATAATGGGCGAATGTTTATATAAGCAGATCATTCCAAAATTTTCATATCATATTTAAGCAAAAAAAACTTTGTGTTTTGAAAAGTAATGTATTTAATACCTCAACTGAACATTCGTGGGCAAACGTATTTTAAAAGATAAATCTTTATTACCAGAAAACGTGCTATTTTAATTGCAATTAGACTTTTGTGATAACCATCACGTTGGTGTCTCACTCTTCCCAGGATCTTTCCAACTGTCTTGTGGATATGTAGACTTTGGCAAATATCACCAAGTAGTTACTATAATTTAAATGAACTACAAAATTGAAACATGCTAAACTGTGTAGATCCCATGAATAATTATGTAATACCACTTGCTAATTAATTGGCTAAAATATAAGTAATCTGTTTAGAAATCTTAAATGCATCGGTATGATATATCATATAATTATGTGTAATTCACTTTTTCATAATATGAAAATATGGAGAGTTTGACAAACAGATTTATAACCAAGTGGCAGACTGTATTAAGCTAAGGTAGACAGATACATTTCAGTAAGACTTGGTATGGAAGTCACATGGGTTTTGCTCTGTCTGGAGGAACTGTTTTCTATGTAAAATCAGAAAGTGGGGCAACCTCACCATTACAGACACAGTTAACTTGGTGTTTTCAAATGGTTTCATTTCTTTGATTGTTGCTGAATTTGACAAGTGCATTACCAAAGGAAACAAACCAGTAACATTTTTTTAAAAATGATATTTAGATTTTCCCATTTTCTAAACTTTTTTCCATTTGTTTTAATCTCCCTTTGTCACTCTGGGCAGAGTATGGTAGCATTATCATGGCTTACAGCAACCTCCAACTCTGTGTCTCAAGTGATCATTTTGCCTCAGTTTCTTTCTATGATTTTACTAGAGACTCCGTCTCACTCTTGCTCAGGCTAGTTTGGAACTCCTGAGCTCAAGTAATCCACCTGCCATGGCCTCCCAGAGTGTTAAGATTACAGGAGTGAGTCACCGCACCCAGCAATCTGTTTCCTATACTTGGACATACATTATATTATCATTTTTTGGCTATAATAATGTCTATTCAAAACCATTTAACTTCGCTAAAATTTTATTTAGCATCTTGAGAATTCAGTTTTCTCCTCCAAAAATTAGATAATTGGACTAAGCCATTTTTTTTCATTTCTTTTTTTATTAAAAAATGGAACTGTTAATTACTTAGGGAAACATCACTCGTTGGCAGGTTTTCTCTTGCCACCCCACATCCATCTGGCCCACTTCTTCCTTTCATCAACTAATATATGTTCAAATAGTGCAAATCAGTGTTAGCAGTGGCTCCAGGAACACAATTACAAAGCAAATCACATGGTTCAGTCCCCGCTGACAATGAGCGATTTGCAACATTCCATTGTTGGTAGGATCTATGTTATCACTCTCTTGCATTAGTGTTGATAACGGAGTATTGCCCTTTATCTTCTTAGAGGCCTCTGCCTGATTAATTTTCCCCTTCTGAACTAGAAAATTAACTTTTTGCTCTAAATCAGAAATCATAAAAGAGAACTGTAAAGCCACAAGCAGATTATTAGCATTTACAGTTTGATTGGAAAACTATCAACTTTGCATCATTGTGCATTGCCATGTTTTTATCAGTATTAGTGCTCTTACATGGGGTTTTATTGTCGGTAGTGACATATTAAGATGAACAGCATGTCAACTTCTGCGAGTGCTGGGGAATTACACAGTGTTTTGAGACGTGTACCTATATCATAAAAAATATCAAACATTGGAAATTTTGACTGATGATGTTAGTTACCAAGATAAGTGTTAGAAAAGCTAATCAAGTCAAATAATCACAGGCAGCCCATCAATTCAAAGAAAAAAATAGAGCTCAATTGAAGAAATAATCTAAATACTCAAAATAGCCAATCTATGACTATAGGAAAATCAAGTTTGGGATTAAAAGGACTGAATTTCAACCTAGCCAAAATAATACCCAGGGTACAGCCTAATGGGTAAACAAGTGTTATTGGATATGTGGACATAAATGATAATTGTACTTTGCCATAGAAGAGCCACCACATTCTCTTCAAAACACTCCAGAAACAAAGACCAACAGGACAGTTCTAAAAGTTGGACAGGAGCCTAGGCTGTTAGAGACCCTGACTCTGTAACATCTCAGCGATTTCTGACTCTCTCCATTTGCTTGCAATTTATCACCACATACCACATTGTGCTCTTTCATCTCTAACAAGTATAGAGGGAAAGAAAACCCACAATATTTTTGGTTTTCTGGGTGAGATAAGATGAAGAGACTATGATACCCAGTGGGTGGATGGGTTTTGCAGTTACTTTGCAACTTTGGAAAGCTGATGCACATGGAGTAGACCTAGTTCCAGAAATGCCCCCATTTGGCCATAAGACACATTCTATCATATTAAGCAGCTTCCTTTAAGGCCAGTATCCTGACTGTGCAGTGACAAATATACCTTCTTTACAATGTTCTAAACACTTCCAAATTGAAGAGAGGTTAAAATACAGATGTCATAGAGAAATTATACAGAAGACATACATTCCAAAGACATTATTCTTCTGTTGTTATATCCCTCCAAGTGTGCCAGTGATATATCGCAAATACGTGGTGCTCAAGTGAGGCGTTTTGATAGCCGCTTGGTTGCAGGACTCAAATCCTGGGAATTTATTGAGGTCTGCTCCTGAGATGCCTTGTGTTGGCTTTCAGAGAAATACCTCAGTGTTTTTTCAGGGGAAGATATGAGCGCTCACCTAATAAAGAGCAGATGTTAGCACTAATACTGAGGGAGAGCAAAGATTTATAAAGCATAGACAGTTCATGATTCGGCCATAGTAACACAAGTTGGGGTAGAAATGACGAATGCTTTCTGGTTGTGAAGACCAACTTCAACACAGAATCAGAGATGTGGCGATGTCACCATCATATACAACACCAGTAAACACGGCACTGGCTCAGAGGCAGGTTTTGTATTCCCATCTCTTTGCTTCTCGTGCTGCGTATCCTTCCAACCACGCATATTAAAGATCTCTGTTCTAGGAAAGCCTCCAGTCGTGCCAGCTCTTGCATGCTTTTTCGTTAAATTCAGACATGCCCAGCAGCAAAAGTACTTACATTTTTTCAGCCAATTCTTTCTCATTTCTGGCAACAGTAGTAAATTTATTTGTAGCAATAAGGTAAACAGGAGAGAAACCTTTTGTAGTGCCCAATGATTTAATCAGTGCTTGTGTCAGCCTAATTGTTTCCTAATCAGATACTTGTATCAAAATTTTTGGAGATTTTTTCCATACAGGGGAAAAGGGAGATAAATATTATTAACACTAAATGACGAGTATATTATCAGAGAACAACCATATTGCTTTACAGACATGAAATGTTTTCTAAGTATTTCTTCAACACATATTGGTCATTTGAAGGTTACTAAAAATAAAATTCCCCATTTTTTTAGTTTTATCAATGCATGTAACAAAATTATAAAGAATATAAAAGTAATATAGAACAAAAAATTAATTTGTGTCAAATGAACATTCTAGGAAGTTTGTTTAAGACACATTGTAACTATTTGAGGCATTCACTAATTGAATAAAACCTAAGCAGCAGTCTCTGGCAAGGTGAGAAACTGGATAAACCGATTTAAAATCCTGTGAGTTTGTGAAGAATTGTCAGAGTGAGCCATTCTGGAGACAATGTAGCAAATCACTGCCATTTGATTAATCAAATCAATTCTCTATTGTAAAAGTACAAAGAGATGATGTCACTGGAATCTGATTTGGAGTTGGATGCTTGTAGATTAATAAACTTGTGTGGACTATGCCTTCCATTGTTTTGCCTGAAAAGAAAGAAATTCATTAGGAATTTAGACAAAGGCAAAGTTAGATAACCATGGTAGAGTTGAGGAGCCTATATAGGGAGAAAGCTAAGGATAAAAAGGAATGCATCATTACTCTCAATAGTGTACAACTGAAATTGAAACTAATTATTGATGGCCTTAACATGATGAATCATTGCTTTATTCCTAGAAACGTGAACATGCTTTTAAGCATATGTAAAAGTAGCTGACCAAAACAAGCCATGGTAATTTTAGCCAAATAGTAAATAATTTCATGGAAGTGGAAGAGATTTGAGACTTTATAAGGAAATCCCAATATTCCCCTTTGCCCTATTATTTTGTTATTTCTAGAAGCTCACTTTGCAGTGCTTTGAGACTAGATTTTCAACACCAGATAGTGGTATTCGCCAGAGTTTCCTGAGTGCTCACTGAGTGCGTGGCATTCTTCTCGGCACTTTACATGTACTGTATTAACTCAGTAAATAGGACCAACTCCTTTTTGAGGCAGGTACTACTGTTATTGACCCTCCTTTACAGTTGAGAAGGTAAATGATTTGCTCTAGGTCAAGTTCTAGTTAGTGTAGAGTCCACGATTCAAACACTGGCAGTCGAAGACTAGACCCCGTGTTCTTAGGCAGTAAGCAATACTGCCTCTATTGTTGAACTTTTATATAAAAGACAAAACTGTAATGGATCAGCAAGAATCAAATGTTCCAAAAATAAATTCTTTTAGGGAAAGTAAGAACGGATAGCTAAAGTCTAATTTTACTTTGTCTGTCTTCTTTTTTTTAAGAAAAAAGACAGCATGAAAGACAGAGTCCTCAGACTGGCCCCTTAAATTTGTTTTAGTGTACACTTTTTGGCCATGAACACACAGCATGAGGATGCCACAGATTCTGAGACGGGAAGATTCTTTACAGTTTGCAATGAACATTCACAGACAGTGTATAGTAAAGGTAGAAATTTGCATTTTTGTCTTTCAGTCAGTGGGATTCTAGATGTTTTTCAAAAACAGTGAATTTTAGCCATTAATTGAAAGCAATTTGCTTCTGTCAAAATAGAGCAGTGTCCTCAGATAAGAGATCTAGACGAGATGAGGTCAGACTTGAACAAGTAAATCTCACTTTTCTACTGGACAAGAATATTTTCATGTAAGAAAAAAAGGACAAAACATTTTATTTCAGTCCTTGTTTCTGAAAGGTTTGAAAGCACCAACCACCAGCACAAACTTCCCAGTTAAGATGAGTATGTACCTTCCCCCAATCTGTCTATAATGCACTGGGAGAATATGTCTGCGTTTCTCTTTAGAAACATGCATATGAGTTATTTCATTATTGTTCATAAAACTTTAGCATTTTGCCTACAGTACAATTTTCAATTTATTGACCCATGGTCACAAAAATTATTCAATTATTTTATACACTAATATATATACCATGTTGCTGATATATGGTATATATCATATATGACTGATATATACATATTAGTGTATAAAATATATATATGCACTAATATATGTATATTATACTGCTGGCTTCTTAATGTCTTTCTTGCTTAAAATTTTAACAATATTTGGTAAAATTATGTCCACTGCATGTTGAAATTTCAAGATCCCCCTTACACCTAACAATTACACCACCTCAGCTATATAGTGAAATTAAATTTGCTTCACACAGATTATTATTTACTTCTAGGTAAAAATGGTACAGTTGTAGTTTGAGGTTCACCTGGAGGTTAAATGAGAGAGCTGAGCGTTCCGGGTGCACAGTTCTCTCTGTTTTGTTTGGCAAAAGCAGTTGATTCTTGGAATGACATGCAGCTCATTTTCCTCATTGTATACGGTGCATGCAGATTGTGGAATCACACTCATGAATGATATTCTTATTTAGAACATAAATTCCACAACATTCTTAGAGAATAAAGAGAGATCTGTGCATTCAAAAAGAGTCTCTTGGTATGAGACAAAGCAGACTAACTTGTCATTCTAAACACTTGCAGTTTGAACCTTGCATTGCTCACATTTTTATTGTCAGAATTCTGTCTTTTTTCCAAACTTGAGTTGAGGGAGGAGAGCGAGGGAGAGAGAGATTTCTGGACAGTGGCTTTTTTTTGATGACCTTCACTGATACACTTAGGAGGCAGAAAGATTTCAATTATTCTGATTAAAGAGCAGTACTGAACACGTTGACTGAATGCAGATCTTAGGTTGTTAATCAGACAAGCACTCAGTAAGTGCACCCTCTCAGATCAACCACTGATGTGATGAAGTTTATTTCATTCCATTAATTTCTCAGTGAACTAGATCGACTGAGTTTCTTTTGTTTAAATTAGTGAGGGATAATGCTGAGAAAGCCATGATTCTTATACGGGAACTTAAAGACTTAGAAGAAAGTTTACTTTTAATTCAGCGGCATTTGTAAAGGTAGATAGCATTGGTATAGTGGAGATGTATGGAGGCCTTTCCTGTACACCTTGACTCTTTAAAGAGTCATGCTTAGAGAAGTTTTTTGGATTTTTTTTTTTTAGGATATTCTTTTTGATGGGGCTCATGTTTAATTAGACCAAGCATAAAAGCAAATACTTTCATCTCTTTTCAGCAGATTTTTCGTGGAAGAGTGCCAGATGGTTTGGGTTTCACGATCGGTTATAGTCCTCTGGTAGAATATCCCAGCTGAGGTCTGGAAACCCCCACTCTGTCATGCAGACAGGAATAAGTGTACAATGAACTAATGTGATGTGTTGATTTAGCCCTCTAGATTACTCAAGGTATACCTGAAGTTCTCCTTTACCTAAGGACAAAAGCTACAAGACTCTGTGGAAAAGTAAATTAATTTTGCATTGACATTCTGGATGTTGGTGATAATTTGTAGTGACATTATGCCTATTGGTTATAATTGTGACAGGCAGGCAGACGGGATCCAAATGGACATTTCAAGAGCCAAATTTAATAGTCTTAGCATTGGAAATTTCTGCCTTGAGGAGTGCAGAAGCTTTCCAGCATGCACTTTGTTTTCTACCTCCATAATTATGGATTAATATACATCAATTCTAGGCAGTTGAGGAGTGACATGAGAGGATTAATGGAACTGGACAGCATTACACTAGTGAAGTGAAAATTCTGTAATGATTTTTCTGCAGTGAGGTCTTAGACAAGGCAAATGAGTCCCAGCCCCTTGACTTTGACCTTCAGAATTTTAAGGAAGTGGTTGAAAAGAGAAGTGGAAAACTATGCAATCAGAGCCAGCATAATAATTTTTTTTTTACAAAATACATAAATTATTTTTCACAATTACCAAGAATTGGTTCAACTGAGTAACTCATCCTGTGTGCAGTATATGATTTTATCCATTAAATTACAGCCACTTTTATGTTTTAAAAATATTGACAGAGAAGAAATGCTTAGTCCATGGCCACAATAAGAAAATTGGATGGATACAGAATTAGATTGGATGCAGACATTAGTATACACAGCAAAATTTATGTGTAATCATATGCACTTTTTTTCATGAAATGTTTCTGAAAGTAAGAGGTGTCCATGCCTTTTTCAAATTTTAATATAAATATTTTAACTTCACTATAGAGAGGGCTCCCTTAACTCTGTTTTTACTTTTTCTACTACAAAGTTTATCTATCACATTTAGAACTATGACAGTATTTTCTACAACTAAGGCTGTGATCTATTTTCAAGATATCAGAGAATTTTTTCACTGTCTTTATTGCAAACTGGTTGTTTCCATGGTGGTGTTTTAATAAAATTTTCATTCTTGGATTTTAATTTGGAGTGCTGCCACTGAACATATTTATACTTTGGTTTCTGATGGGAATGCTAAACTTTAGATGTTTGACAGTGTGAGTTTCTTGAGATGTTTTGTTCTGCAGAAGATGTAAACTTTTTTTTAACTGCATGCATTCTAGGTTTGAACTACAAAATATATTTAGACACTGTATGAAAATTAACAAAAGTGAGCTATAGCAATATTACCAGACCCAGCTCACTTAGACAATGGCATTCTAGTTACTCACAGTATTATTAAGGCCTGTTTTTTTTTTTTAATTACCTCATGAAATATCAGTTTTAAAGGCAAAAGGATGGGGAATATACCAAACTTAAGATGATCATTTTGAAATAAGAAAAATCAGAAACTTATTAACTACATTTGAGGTGATTATAAATTTTTTGATATATAAAATGACATTAAAACAGAATCCTAAAGACTTTTAACCATTGTGATAAAGTTCAAGATGCAGATCAAATGAAATGATTATTCTTAAGTTTTCAATAAATTTGTTACCCAATTTAATAGTATTTTTGTTAATGAAAACTTTACTTCCAAAATGAAGAAATATTTTTAAAAAATATTTGAAGTTCTTATTATTTCGTTTCTAACATTAAGAAAGAGTGGTCAAGAATCTGGTATGTTTCAGTTAGTGGGAATGTATACATACTTTATAGTTAAGTAAATCAGTTCCTTGCCATTGTCAAGGCCTTAAAGCACTGTGTTGAACCAACATAGCCATTTGAACCCCTGTTCAATGTACAGGGAGAGAAATAAGATACTTCTTTGGAAATAACAAGTTACTTGAATGTTATTTAATCACTGTACTGTGTACTACCTGGAAATATACCAACACACCCACTTTGGCACCCCCCCACCCACAACCCTAATGCAAATACAGACCCAAAGAACACCCTTCCTTGTAAGTCGGTACATTCCTTCTCATGAACTAAATGTTTTTAGCTCTGGAAAATAAGGTTCTATGCTGACTAAGACAAAGCCCATGTTTTACAGGTTTGTGGCACTCACTAAAAGTAAAGTCTGCATTTGTCTGAGTCTCCTCCCCACCCCTCTTAGCATCACCTGGCTTCTTGCAGAGAGTGTGGATGCTTTTCCTTTTGACACGTAAAAGGCAACTTAATGCGTTACAGTAACTGACTGGGTGCTTGACATGCAGTGCGGCTCCACTGAAAGGGTGGGCAGTGGGCACTGGGGAGATTCATGAGAACTTGTCTTGCTTGTTTTTAGAGTATCCTTTTAGATAAGGTAATACCCCAATATTCTGAAAACCTAAAAATGAACTTCAGTTCATATAACAATAGGTTTTCTCAGCTATTTTTGTGGTCCAGACATAAAACATGGCAACAGTAATAATGTGCTCTTGGTCATTCTATAAACTTTTTCTGACCTTGGCAGTTTTTGTAGACAAAGAGCCATGATTCAAATGCAAAGTACATCTTTTAAACCATTATTGCCTAAGTTAACTTCAGAAGATGATCATCAAGTGGTCCTTCTCCCCATTTCAGGACACCAAAGTACGTTGTTATGTTTGTTTGTTTCCTTTCTTTTACTCTAAAATATCTTAGAGAAAATAGTTGTTTTTCATCTTAAAAACTTGACAATATATATTTCATTTTACTTGTGAAAAAGCCACATTTTAAAATAACCCAAATCAATTTTCATGTGTAACTGTGTGCTAAAAATCATTAAATGTGGCTGACAAATATCTCATTTATTGTGTGATAATGTATGAATAATAATAAATGTAAAAACACTTGACATTACCTTTTTCTATAAACTATTAGTCTACAGGTAACATTTATAGTACAATATATTCTATTGCTACTTTGTGAAATGAGTTCTTGAGATTCTTAGTAAGGTACTATACAAAGCATTATTATTAAAGAATTATAGCAGAAGATTCCCTCATTGAAAACTGATAATAAAAGACATTAAAAATAAGCATTGTGGGGTAGATAAGAAGTCCAATGTAGCAATATATTTCTATTTTGATTTCAAATTAATAAATACTAATTGGCTTAAGCAGTAGGTGATCTATTTTAGAAAAAATTAAAATAGCAAAGATGATGTTGCTATATGTTATATGGATAATTTATCAATAAAAATTATTACTGTTAATAATTGGTAGAATTCTTTTCTCCCTGTGATAGTGATTTAAGTTGAATGGGAATTTAGTAATATATAGGGATGCATCTTAATATCTTTATTTGCTGAACAGTGGTAAACACACAATTAAACTTCTCCTCATTAAAATGGACTTTTGTGCACTATAATTTGAATTAAGTAATGAATATATAAAGTATTTAAAAAGCTGTATATCAAACTGTATAACGTTCCATTTTTGACTATTTTTTGTAAAACATTTTTGGTGTAATCAGTATTACTCTCACATGTCAAATCAAGTATTCTACTATTTATTTAAACAGATATATACCTAATGTATTTGGAAGCTTATTGCACTCATATATAATTGTATATATTGTGGCTTCAAAAGTCTGTACTTATTCCTGCTTTAAAAAAGTAGTATGTGCATTTCTTTCCAATTTTATTTTTAATTAATTATATTAAGGATAACATCCTTTAATAATGTATCTTAAAATTCACAATAAAGTTTCAGAAATTGTTTTGTACAATGTTGAGACTTTGTGTTGAATTTGTTTGTGACCGTTTTTTTAAGTTGTGCTCTGGTCTTTTAATAAGGAGTGTCTGAACTTAATCATGTTGATAAAATGATGAGTTAAACATGTGGTCTAGTTGGTAGCTAGCCCCTGCTTAATTGGGAGGTTGTTCTCCTAAGTGACTAATTGCTCATCCATGTGGCACTTTGGCTAAGGGACACCAACTGAGTTTCCCCTCTCCCTCCAGATAACTAGTTACTCAATACGTCCACTTCTTAGGGTAGGAATGTCAAGCAATTTGCACTTTAAATGAATATTCTAGACTGCAGAGAGGCAGTTACAAGGAGATAATATGGAGAAAATATATACACATCTGTCACACCATTTATGTTCATTCTGTAGAAGTTAAACAGATATTTAAGAGTAAAAACATTATATTTGACATGCTATTAAAAAATAGGGCTGGATTCTGTAATATAGGAAATAGAAATGTACATATTGGGTCCAGGGTTGCTCACTGAAAAATAGACTCATTTTGCTAAAAAAAAATCAGATTTCTGGGCTGAGATCAAGCCCTGTATCATCATGAATCACCTCATGACCCCCAATGAAGGCTACTAGGATAGAACCACTTAGATATTATTACTACAGAGAAAAACATGGACCTCTATGCTGCTGTGTAGGGATGGAACTGCTTTAGCTGTATTTTATTTGGATTCCCCTATGATTAGAAGTGGGGAGTTCAGGTAAATTTACATAGCAAATGACCTCAATTCCAGATTATTTTATTAGCATACATCTTAAAAACAACTACAAAAAATAAATGATGCCATTAAAAATTCCCAGCATCTTTCGTTTGAAAAGGGTTCCAATTTTTAAGGCTATTCATTGAAAGAGCTGAGATGGAAACTCCCTAATCATAAATGTGACATGTGTATTCCAAAATTGCCATTGGTCTTAAGTTACACTTATTTTCTCCGGAGATATTTAGCCCATTCTGCCATATGTGCTAGTTTTGTTTCATTTTTGCATTTTTTTCTTCATTAAAAAGGAAATTTAGTCAGGTCCATTTGACAAATGTGGTTGACTGAAAATATGGTCAGCTTGCTTTGAGGTTCTGATGCTGCACATACACAGAACGTTTTCACGTTCCGTACATAGATAAAAGTTGGCAGAAAGTAGTTCAAATGAGACTATTGATGAGCTGAGCAAGCAGCTTCTGGATATCTCAGTAAAACCTTAAAAAGCTGGGGATAAAGATTTTTCTACAAAAAGATGTGATTTCAAATATATATTATTACCCTTGATTAGTTCTCCAATGTTGTTCCTTAATTTAATATTATCCAGCAGTTCTATCCACTCCTTTCCTCTTCAACATTTTTTCATGAGACATCGTTCCTGACAATGGTTTTGCTCCTATTTTTACCTATAAGTAATACAAATTTTTTCAGCACACATTAACAGATACATTATTCAAATAATTTTTACCATCTAACTTCATTTTCAAGATGTATTCTGATATTAACTGGGAGGAGTAAATATGTATTATTCCTCAAATTTGTTTTGTTTTTGCCTTTTTTTCATAAAAAAAGAAGCAAATGATTTTTAATTAGAAGAAGGCAATGGCAGTGGAAGGAATGAATTTGTGCCCCCCAACAGTACATTTTGAAAAACGAAATTTAGATTATATCCTTGGTTTAATTATCTGACAACCAGAGATAAACTCCTTAGCCTTAAAGTTGTATGTCTATATGGACATACTTTCATATATTTAATTACTCAGATATAAATGCATTATAATATATATGCATATAGCTATAGAATATATTTTATACAGAAGCTTAGATGGATTTAAAATAATTAAAATATTAATTTATGATATAAAAACCTGGAGTTTATGTTATGTACTAAATATGATCAGGTATCTATTTTACAACCACATTTTAATACATAGGCTAATGTCATAAATACTTTTGTTATTATTTTAACAATGTTTCAAGATGGTTTTTTGTTTGTTTTTTTGGGGGGGAGCTGGTTGAGACAGAGTCTCACTCTGATAGACTGCTGTGGGGTCATCACAGTTGACAGTAACCTAAAACTTCTGGGTTCAAGCTATCCTCCAGCCTCAGCCTCTCAAGTTGCTTGGACTACAGGTGGCTGCCAGAATGCCTGGCTAATTTTTCTGTTTTTAGTAGAGACAAGCTCCTCCTCTTACTGAGGCTGGTCTTAAACTCCTCAGCTCAAGTGGTCTTCCCGCTTCAGCCTCTGAGAGAGTGCTAAGATTACAGGTGTAAGACACTGCATCTGCCTGAATGTATCAGTTCTATTAAATTTTTGAATATTTTTTTGAAATTATCATCATTAGCTTAGTATTTTTATTAAACTGAGTTTCATAGGCTGAGGTCATTATTTTTACTATAGCTGTATTTGCTTTTTAGAATATATTTGCCTTAATAGATCACAACCACCAGTATTTCATTTTTGAAAATGTGCAAGGACATATTCATATGAACATTTAAACGAATGCATAATTCTCAAGTTAGTGTGAGTGAATCATCACTATAACTTTTGTTTTGATCAGTTACATTAATACACAAAAATACTATGACTGGTCCGGGCATGGCATCTTACGCCTGTAATCCCAGCACTCCGGGAGTCCAAGGCAGGTGGATAAACTAAGCTCAAGAGTTCTAGATCAGCCTAAATAAGAGCGAGATCCAGTCTTTACTAAAGACAAAATCTAGACCGGCCTTGTGGCACATACCTGTAGTCCTAGCTGCTTGGAAGACTGAGGCAAGGGAATCTCTTGAACCCAGAGTTTGAGGTTGGTGTGAGCTATGACTCTATGCCCTGCTACTGAGGGTGACAGCCTGAGACGCTGTCTCAAAAATAAATAGAAAGACAGACAAAAAGAAGGAAGGAAGGAAGGAAATAAAGAAAAGAAAAGAAAATACTGTGACTATCTAAATAAAAAGGGAGATTCCAAACTTCATTTAGTCAATAACTATTTGTTATTTGCTACATTATTTTGTGTGTGTTGCCAAATAGATGTTCATGCATAATTTGATTTGTTTCACATTCCTCATTTAACCTTCTGAACAATAGGTCACTGTTTTGATGGGGAAGGGGATAAAATTGGAAGTTTCATATACCAAATGGCATTTAATAACATGCTACAAATTCAAAGACCTGGCAGAATTCCTGGTATCGCATAGGCCAGTGTTTTTCAACCCATTTTTATCTCATGGCACACTTGAACCTATAGTTAAACTTCTACAGCACACTTAACATTATGTGGGTTAAAAAAAAATAAAATAAAGGGATTACAGTGCTTTACCTTTCTTTCAAAAATCGTTTAATGAATGATCTCTAAAATTTTTCATGGCACACCTAAAATCCTCTGACAACACACCAACCGAGAATCACTGCAGTAGGCATTTAATAAATACTTTTTGGATAAATAAATGATAAAGGACTCCTCATAATGGATTTCTTTGCAAATGTACATTAGCAATATAAATTACACATTTTTACAAATAAAATTTCATATAACCTTGTTATAAGATAGCACATTAGGGTCAATTTTAGTACTTTATTTTCTTTTATTTTTCCTAATATACTTTTGAGATCTTCCTTATATAATGGGAAAATAACACTTAACTTTGTTTTTTTGTTGTATGATACAACATCTGTATGTGATATTTTAAATAAATGTATGGTCCTTATGCTTCAGAAAAAAACATTGGACAACTATTTTCCATTTTTAGTGTAAATATATATTTAATAAATTATCCTTTTACTTCTAAATTATCACAAACAATAAAAATGGAAAATTTTTTTGTTCTGTTTTGATATCCCTGTATGCATGTATTACTTTCTTTGTATTATCAGTTCATTCATGTCTTGTGCAGAAGTATAAACAAATTAAAATTAATTCACTTATAAATTATAACAATTATTCAGTACATTTAAGAGGCTACTTTAAATACACATGTATGTGTTCAGTGATGCCTGTCATTTTGTGCTTTTTGGAACTTACTTATTTTAAACCTTTGGACATAGGCAGCAGCCTTAACCATATAAATGGTTAACGGGATAACAGAAAGTTTTTGCAACATTCTTCATTTAAAAATTGACAGTTTTGAACTTCTTGTGTTTTGGACTTCTTTGAGTATCATTTGAAAGCCAAAGGCCCACTCTCCAGAACAGCACATATACCTGCATATATTTATTTTTATTACAAATCAGAGTTTCCACAGACTTTGTGGAGCCCTTTCATAAAATCTTCCTAAGGACTGTGGCCCAAGATAGCCCACCAAACAATTATCGAACTGTTAATGCAACTCTTAATAAATATGCTTTGAAAATAGCTTAGGGTGTTTCAAATAAAAGGAATTTAATATTCTTTTCCTAGCACTAGCTATTTTTTGGAAAATGAACTTTCTTTGGAACCAGTCCCTCCTATAAAATGGCTAAAACCTCAAAAAGGTTTGGCTCCCTGAGCTTGTACAGGAATAAAATGAGGTAACACATTAAAGACATACATTTTGCCATAGGAACAAGTGCATTGATCACATTAATGAAAAACTCCTTGTGGAATGTATAATTGATGCTGTTAGCAGACTTGCAAATACACAGTCAGCCAGAGCTATCCAAATAGAATGAGGCAGCTTTAAATTTAAACTTACTTTTGATGTGTGCAGTCTTCATTAGTTGTTAAATTTGAATTCTTTTTTATTTTTTGCCCATTGTCCTTTCCCTGCTTTAAGGTTGCCTAGATAATCCCTGTGGAGCGATGGGACAAAGGTCTAATTTCCGGTTCACACTCACTTTTCCAACCTACATTTGGCCTGACATTTTCTTTCATCTTACAAAGATAATAATAAAAACAGTACTTTCTTTGTTGCCTATTGCTGCATACGTTTATGAATTAATTTAACCTAAAACAGTGTTTGAAGCCCACAAAAAATATGTAATTGCTATTTCTGTGAAAATTAAAGCTCAGCATTTAGTTTTTTTTCAAGGTCACATAGCTTCTATTTGGCTAGGCTAAGGTTTTTTGCTTTGGCTTTTAGCTTTTTGTTTGTTTTTTTAATCTAACATTCATCCCAAGAATCCAGACTAATTGGAAAAGGAGACAAAAATTATATTTTAAAGACAGATAAATGAAATGTTTACATACATGTACGTCAATGTGCCCTTGCCCAGAATTCATATTTTTAGATATGCAAAAATATTGTCTATTTTTAATATTTTAATAGTATTTGTCATATGTAAAGATGATCTTCTCAGGACCTTATCGCTATACATAGTTTTCCCTAACTCATGATCAAGGACATTTTGATCATTTTTTGTGATCACTGCCATCACTCACAGACTTGGCGAATTCCTACGTATTCGGTTGTTTTGATTTTCTGTGACTCTTCTGCCTGAGTTGAGAGAGATGAGAGACTTTTCTCTGATGACTCAGGCTTCAGACATCCTGGAGAATATTTCTCATCAATAAAAACTATTTTCATGTCTCAGATATCTTCTATCATTTATTTCTTTAGGATGAGTTTCATTATTCCCCTCCAGTTATAATTCATCTTTAGTTTTTGGCTAACTGATATCAGTGTTAGAACTACTATGCCTACTAATTATTTGTGAACTGAATAAATCCTATATATTTTTTATTGAAGTATGATTTTTAACCTTAAAACAGCCCCATGAGGTAGATGATATTCTTACCTCTACTGCATTGATGAAAAAACTGATCAGAGATACTTAATGACAAGAAGTTATGGGTCCAAAGTGTTTGTTTAGACTTGACAACGTGCTATCACAGATTAAGTAAAGAACTACTTCAATAAGGCTTCTCTTTTAAACGTTAATGACGTCTTTATTTTGTACAAGTTAATTGAGGTCTGTCTTAAATATTATATAACCCATACACTATATAATTCATATAATGTATACACTTCTGTAACTTTTAGTAAGTTCACCAAGTTGAGTCATCATTACTATAAATCAATTTAGAACATTTTCTGCATCCCAGCAAGATCCTCGGTGCCCATTTATTGTTAAGCCTCGTTCCCACCCCATTCCCAAGCAACCACCAATCCATCACTCTTATATTGATGTTTCTGGACAATACCTCTACATAGAGTCACACCACATGTAATATCTTGCATCTTTTTCTTATAATAATTTGTCATACTGCTTTTAAATGTATATACCTTTAAATGTCATTACAGTTATTAATATTGAAAAAAATTATAATGCTGCCTCCCTGTATCTCCTTAAACATGACTCATTTTCTATCATAGAATTTCCAGCTGGCACAGATCCTACTCTGCTCATAAAGCTCAGGCAAAATCAGATCACTTGTCTCAAAACTAACAAATTACTATTGTGGCACTAAAAGTGGTGTCTCCATCCTTTGTTTCCTGTTAAGTATCTCAAAATGGGGTGGCACCTGTGGCTTAAAGGAGTAGGGCGCTGGCCCCATATACGGGAGGTAGTGGGTTCAAACCTGGCCCTGGCCAAAAACTGCAAAAAAAAAAAGAATCTCAAAATATACAAAAACAAACAATAGTCAAGATATTACTCATTACCTTTTGAGACTATATTGATAGTATTTGCACAAGCATTTTTTTCAGTGGTTTGGATGTGAGTCTGATGCCCTCCTCCCAGAGAGAGTTCTCAGCTGACACCACCAATTCAGGTTTCCATTCTCAATTAATCCGGCAATTCTCCTTTGACACATAAAATAGCTAATGTTGTAATGACAGATGACCCTTTTGGTAAACATTCCTGACTTTATATTAATGTTGTCTCTTCATTACTTGTTTGAAATATCTTGGCTATGTTTTATTTTGTTTCTCTATGTCAGACTCTGCTCTAACTGCTGAACAGTTCCAATTGCTCACCTGATGCCAGAGAACTTAAAGAACCATAAAACATTAGTCCTCCCATGGTGAATTGAATGATTAGAAATAAATACTATTCTCTCATAATTATTTATAGAGGTCATTAGAAACCTGAAACTATACATTTTAAATGAAAAATTTAATAAAATAATAGATGTGAATACTATTATAGATGAGAAGCAAAGATACTGATATTATGAAATAATCCATTTCCCAATTTTTTGACCTTAAAATGCCATTTTTAAGCAAATTTAATTCCCTGATTGTAAGTTTTGAATAAATAGTTAAATAATTTTATTGTAAACAAAAAGTAAATAGATTACATAAGGAGATGGCCAGAAACAGCCAACAATAGAGGCGATCTTTGAAGAATCTTCATACTTTTGAAAAGTCAAGTACAAAAAGATAAGAGAAATGAAAGAGGAATCACAAGGCTTATTTTGGTTTTCTGTTGTCATCATTGAATTTTTGTCTCCCAAATTTTGATTTGGAGAGAATTATCTTTGGAGTGACTCAACATTTATAAAACTGAAAAAATATTCAATGCATTGTAATTTCTATAGTGTTCATATGGGTGCAATAATCACTAAGTCAATATTTGAAAGAGCCTAGAATCGTGACTGGCACAGAGTAAGTGACATTCACTGTTTGTGAAGTACTACTGAAAACTTTCAAAACAAACTTTTCTTCTCAACTTAACTTTAAAACTTGTCTTTGCTTTGGTAGTGCGTTATCATCTCTAAAAATGAAAAAAATCGTCTTGATTCATATAGTAGAAAAAAACAAAGTAATCTATGTATATAAAATTTGAAAGTTTCATTATTTCTTGTTTTAATTTGTGTCTCTGTAGCTTAAATATTAGTGACTTTGAAGTTAAATATTAGCCCTGTTTGTGTAGTAAAATCCGATTTAACAGAAATATTTAAACCTGGTTTCACTTTCACAAAAATATGGATAAAGTTAGGAAAAGGTTGTTTCCAGGGCGATTTCAGGAGACATTGAAATAGTAGAAAAATTAAAAGAGACTTTCTTGGAAACATCCATAAACTCCTAAGTAAGATTTATTTTAAATTATTACTTGCAGTTAACGATCCCTCTTTTCCATTGGTGGAAGTAACTAAGATTATATATCCAGGCTAATCTACAGTAGCATAGACAACGAGTGAGAGGTTGTTTATTTATACATATGATTTATTCCTTTTAGAAAATCTCATGTTTGAGAGTCTATCAGATAGTTAATCTGAATGCAATTCATGTTCTCTGCATTACTTTAGACAATATTTGAGACACTGTGCTTACTGTTCTGAACTTTTTTATTGTATTAAATATGATGAAACCTGAATGGAAGGAAAACAGATGAAAGACTGTGCAAAAAATACTGCGTGACTGGAAGAGATTAATTTATAAGGGAAGTGTGCCAGAGACTTGTTTCTTCTCTGTGTGTGTGTGTGCATGTGTTTTAACCTCCGACAGCACATAGCAGAAATCCTCATGTGCTGTTGACCGAGAACTAAACCTTCAAAGAAAAGAAAAACCTTATGACACCACCCTCTTTGCTATGAGATTCACTTGACTTGTCAGACATCTCTATTTCACCAGGCTGAAGAAAATTATCCTGGGTATAGTCAAGATCCACCCATCTACCATGTCCCTGGATATATATTTGCTTACAAACAAATGTGACTTCAGTCAGATGCATATGGGCACAGTAATAACATGGTGTGCTTTAATAGGAGTTCTAGTGCACATTTCCAATTATCTGTCTATTTTTTACAAGATATTGAGAGGTAAAGAAAGAGCGGCAGAACTGAGTTGTTCTCCAACAGAACTGGTCAGACAGTTCCTGAGAAAGGTTCCCTTTTGGCTATTTGTTGAAAGAAAGTAGAAGCTTCCAGAACCTTCCTACACACGCAGGGAAGTTATGTGTGTCTCTGGCCAATGACTGAATGAACAAAGTATTGAAATTGAGTGATTTCAAACGGGGCAGTTTTGCACATAGAGGTAAAGACAAACAATCCCTCTTGTAGATTGTATGTGTTATTTTATCCACATCACATGAGACACCTTCTCCACTCACTGTGAATTCCCCTTTCCTGAGGTCAGCCACCAAATCTAGTTACTCAGCTCTCCTTCTGTTTTATAAGGTGCCTGGGGCCCTTCTGACACATTGCTAACACCACCTCTCTAGTTTTAAGTTCATTTTTGTTAAGTTAGAATGAGTATGCTCTTGTCATTTGAATTCCAAGGGTCTGACAATGATGTAATAAAAGCACTTACAACCCTGTGGATTTTGTATTTAGAATATGTCAATATATACGCAGCCAAGAAGTGCTATAGGTATGGAAACTATTATTTCTGACTCTTCACAGAAGATAGTGAACTGTGAGAGAAGTATCTCAAGTAAAGTTTAAGTCAATAATACTTTATATTTCTAGTGTTTTTTTAATTTTATACTTTTTCCCTTAATTATTCATAAAAAGTAATTGTTTCAAAAAGGCAGATTTTTTTTTTCACACCTTACCATTGACAAAGTTAAAGTTGAAGTATGGACTGATAATGGAGGAAGAATATGCATTATATACTTAACATTTACTATGAACTACGTTAATCTCTTTTAAGACTTCCAGCCATTCTTTTAGTCATGGATTGATTTGCCCCAATATGCTTTTAAAAATACATATTTTAATTGGCAAATTACAACTATATATATGTCTGTATACACACACACAACATCTTGTTCTAAAGTTTGCATACATTGCTGAATGGCTAAATGAAGCTAATTAATTATTGATTTGCCCCCAATTTTACTGGTAAGAAATAAGCATAGTCAAGTGACTTATCTAGGATCATGTAGATAGCACACTGTTCAGATCCAGCAAGAAGCCCTCATGTCTGACTTATTCAATTTATTTCTTAATACAGTTTCTTGAAAGAGGAGTAGCAGAGTTTTAACCAAGAAGAAGAGGAGGAGGAGAGTGCTCTTGGGTAGGGGACGGGATAATCTGACAAGAGAGAATAGCAAGCCTGAGAAAAGGCAAGTCCAGGTGAGGGTGCTGCTAATGGTTTCACCTGCAGAGACTTGTGCAGAAGAGTAGTAAAGAAACTCCGAAAGCAGCTAACTGCTGTTAAATTGCGGGAACCCCAGTTATGAGGCGTTTCTGTTGTTTCCATTGCTTTCAGCCTACAGTATGGAATGTGCTTTCACCTTTATGTGAGATGACATATAATTTTCCTTTAAAAGTGTTGACATGGTTATAGTTAATAGGAAGCAATTCACGAGGGTAAGCAGGACAGGGACATAAAGCAGTGGTTTAGGAGCTAAATTCTTCAAATTTATTCAAATAGTCGTCAAGTTTTTTTTTTTTTCTTGTTTTTTAATAGGCTATTGCAGAATCTTGGTCAAGAGAGGATAAACAAGACATCCTCTCTAATTTTCAGGAATTTATATTTTTTAAGGAACAAGCATTCTGCAAGACATTTATATTCTAGACAGGGAAATGCGCTAAACGGATGAAATAGTTGAATGTAATGTGGTTAAAATATATTTGTTTTACTTTGGAATTAGGATTTAGCCTAATTTAGGTTTAAAAATTTAAAAGCTCACAGAATGATTGTTTTTTCTTCAAAAAGGGGAGTATTGTCTGGGAAATTGATATAGCAGATATCTAAGCATCAAAATATGCTTCCGTGGGTCTGGGCATGGTGGCTCACACCTGCAATCCTAGCTCTCTGGGAGGCGGAGGTGGGTGGATTGCCTGAGCTCACAGGTTCAAGACCAGCCTGAGAGAGTGAGACCTCATCTCTAAAAATAGAGTAGTGTTGTGGCAGGTGTCTGTAGTCCCAGCTACCAGAGAGGCTGAGGCAAGATAATCACTTGAGCCCAACAATTTGAGGTTGCTATGAGTTACAATGCCAAGGCACTCTACTGAGGGCAACAAAGCAAAACTCTACCTCCAAAAAACAAATAAACAAAGAAAAAAAATCAACCCCAAAATATGTTCTCTTGGTTTGAGAAATTCAGTTGTAAGAGATCACATGAGTAGATTAGAGGCCAAGACCTTGAGAACATTCGAGGCAGTTATTTGTTACTGTTTTCCCAGAAGATGGAAAATATAAATTATTTTGAAAATATGTCATTACCAGAAAAGATTGAGTTATAAATACTAAAGCTATTCATGTTAAGAAATATCTTTGTTTACAAAACCATGTTATTAGCCTATTTAAACATTTCTCCCTTTTACAATTTACTTACTAATTTATATTAACAGTGTTTTACTGGATTCTGGTTATCTAGCATTTTCAAAGTAGAAATCCAAAGTTCTTTATTGGAAAATCCATTATTCAATTTGCTAGTGTAGCCTTCTCAAAATTATTCCTTAAGTACTCAGCTTCCTCTGTATACTAGAGGTAGAATTAATTACAAACAAAACAAAATGAAACATTTCCTCTTGATTTAAGGTCTCAAAGTATAGGCGTAATTGCCATAAAAAAAGTTGAGTAGTCTCAGATTTTAGGAAAGTAAAAATTAAACTTACAATAATTCATTCATTCTGTATGTAACAAACGTTAACATTCTGTTCACGATTAGTGTCTTTATTTTCTACTTAAATAATATTTTTGTACATTAAAGATGTGAGGCATGGCACTGGGATATAGTAAGAGGAATATGATTCAAGGGGTTAACTGCAGGAATAGGTAACATCTCTATGCCTCAGCATCTTTATTATGATCAGATATTTAGAGCAGAATTTCCAAGAGTCCTTGTATATTTAACATTCTACAAGGACCCCCCCAAAACCTTTTGAATATTGTAAGCCTTATAAAATGAGATTTGCAAGTAAGCTGTCAGTGGTCAACGTGCGTGTCAATAAGGGATAAATAACTTTTCATATGCCTTTGTGAGAGTATCAAAAACTGTATTAATTGTAAAAAATTTTATTTTAAGAATGGTGTTTATTTTGTTTAAAAAACTACATGCACTGTTGTAGTGTACATATATGTGTAAATACGTTGAAACATTGTATATTTTTCTTTTCATTCTTTTTTTTCTTTTCCTTTTGAGGTTAAGTTTCTCTCTGTCCCTCTGGATAGAGGCCTGAAGCGTCATCATAGCTCACAGCAACCTCAAACTCTTGAACTCAAGCTATCTTCTCTCAGTTTTTTCGGTAGAGATGAAGTCCTGCTCTTGCTCTGAGCAATCTGCCCATGTTAGCCTCCCTGAGTGCTTGGATCATAAGCATGAGCCACCATGCCTGACGGAAACATCATTATTTTTTTCTGAAAGACTTTTTCCTTAAAGCGTTAGCCTAGTTACTTCTTTTTCTCTTTCTAAGTTCCATGTCTTTACCTGGAAGGATCTTTTCCACACTGTCACGTGGCTTTCTCCCTCCCTCCGTTCAGGTCTTTTCCCCGTACTCCTGCTTCAGTGTTGTTATCCTTTGGAATTTATATCTTTCTGTTTCTATTTACCTTCATAATATTTATCACTACCTGACTTTATATAGCACATTATAATTGGATGCATTTTTTATGACTAATTAGAAATAAACCTTATTAGGAAGGTTTCTTTATTTACAATTAAGCTGTATCCCTGTTGCCTCTACCTGCTATATTGACCAAAGTAGACACTAACCACAAATAACAATTTACATTTAGATTATATAAAATAGACAATATATGTCAAATTTTTTCTCAGTCACATTAGTCACATTTCAGCTATTAGTCACATGTATCTGTGTTTGATATATGATAGATGCATAATAAATAATGCTTAATGAATGAGTAATGACATGCAAAATCTTAAATGAAACTGAATGCATCTGTTTTGTATTAAGGCCTTTCATTTCTTGTTATTTTTTTTTAAGATGGGATTATTTTCATGCAATGATTGATTGCAGGATTACTGTATAAAAGTGAAAGCATAAGGTCTATATCTCCAATTCTTTTTTAATTTTTTAATAACAAAGTATTAGTTAAAGGGGCACAAGTGTTTTGTTTGTGGATACATTTTTTTTTTTTTTGAGACAGAGCTTTACTTTTTCACTCTCCTTAGCACCAATGGCATCATAGTTCACTACAACCTCAGTCTCTGGGGTTCAAGTGATGCTCTTGCCTCAGCCTCCCAAGTAGCTGAGATTATAGGCACCCACCACAATGCCTGGCTATTTGCAGAGATTAGGTCTCACTCTGGCTCAGGTTGGTCTCAAACTCTTGAGCTCAGGCAATCCACCCACCTTGGCCTCCAAGATTCTAGGATTATAGGCATGAGCCACACTATGCCTGGCCCAGGTGGATATCTTCTATAATGATTAAGTCAGGGCTTTTGATGTGCCCATAATCAGAATATCCCCAACTCTTATTCATAAGTCAAGGTAAAGGATTTCCAGAGAAAATAGTTCATTATTTTTTTTTCTCTTTTCAGCTGTGATTCCAAATATTTCATTAAAAGAAAGGATACATTTCTATATAAATAAATGCATTGAAATTATCAAACTATTTGTTTGTAAAATAAAATTAGTGTTACTATACATGATTACATGAGGAATTATACCTCCCTTGCCAATTAAGAATACTTTTAATTAAGATTATTTCCTTTGATTTCATAAATAGCAGCACTATCAAAATAAAATTCCCATAAGCTATTTTAAAAATCCTTTTATTTGCTTCATATTTTCATGTTCAGTAAATATTTAGACAAAATTTAGATGATAAGAATTGAGAGGGCTGTAATTTTATGACAAAAAATAGTAACTTTGACATTAATATTAGTATACCACCACTGACTTAGCAAAGTAAGTGCCTATCTCAGTGAAGTAAAAAAAATCTCAAAATCTCACATAGGTACATATAAATAGGTATGATAATCATAAAACACAGTTTTCCCCATTTCTGCTTCAAATTTAAATTATCAGCAAATTATAAAGTATCTTGTTAGTTTTATTGCTGTGCATTTCTTATAAAATTTTACAATTTGATCTTGCTCTTGAAATTCTCATCTGAAGAACATGGGCACTAAAAATCTCTGTATTGTGGATACAGTTTCATTTACTATTCATCTATATCAAAAATTAGAAATAGATGTTATTTCTAAATTTCCTTAAAGCAGTAGGCATATACCCATAATATGTGATGTTTACGTATAACGTTGTATGAAATCTATAAAACAGTTCAATAAGAGCATTATTAGTTCAGTTGTACTTCAGAAAAACAGGATTTTATAGCTATACCATTTAGAGATGTTAGAAGGTCCGCTAGAAATAGAAACAGTAGCTAAGGAAACCAATTATCTGATCCTCACAGGTTACAGAAAGCCAAACTGTGTAAATCAAACCCATTTGTGGACACTTTGGCGCACATTTCTAGACTCTGCCTCTCCTCTATCCCCAGAGGTTCAACAAGACACGAGGAAAGACAGTTATGATTGTTTTCAGTTACTGAAGACAGAAGCTTTTATATTTGCTAGGAGGATCAGAGACGCATCCTGCAACCTGGAGAGCTCCCTGGGCTCCAAGTTTTAAGTCGTTGGGGTGTGCTTGTTCTTTTGTTTGTCTTTCAGGGCTTTGTGGAACAGCATGACCATTATGTTCATCTTTGATGCCTGTGGGGATAGGTTAGATATAAACACAGGGCCGGGAAAGACAGATGCCTGCTGCATTTGGACTGGAAAGTTGAGAGGAAAAACCTTGAAAGTGTTTAGGTCCCCATGAACTGAAAAGAAAGCAAACAAGCCAACAAAGAAAAAGACTTACAAATTAAAATTAGGGATGGTTTGTTTCGTCTTTTCAGACTCACTAAAAGTGGCCTTAATATTTTAATGTTTGCTTTAATACGTTATCCTTTGCGCAGTTTTTAAGAGCTGAAACTTGCAAAGCCCGTGCCTTTTCCTCATCTGAAGCTTAACGAGCAGCTAATGTATATATTTATTGGGGGGGGGGTAGCAAACCAATATGTTAAAAAATAAACATTAGTATATTTAAATATCTACCCATTAATTAAGGGTTATTATTCAGCTGCTCTTCACCAGTGGAAAATGACTTTCCCTTCCCTCTTTCCTTCATTCATCCTAGTCCTTTCCTCTTGTGGCAGATCATTAAACATTAACTAATTCTGTTTGAGGTCTTGCTACTCGAAATGCCTTCTGTCCATAAACCAGAAGCATCTGCGTCACCTGGGAGCTTGTTAGACATGCAGAATCCTACTGTATCAGAATCCGCATTTCAACGAGAATTTCCAGGTGATTAAGCAGCAGTGTTTTAAGGTAGTATGCATTCTATTGCAATAGATATCTCCTAATCCTACAACATTTTTTAATTCCTGGAATGCAATTGAGCTTTTCTATTACATATAATAATCAGGTCGTGAGTTTTCAAGTTTACAATCACCCAGCATACTCAAAGGTGAGTCAACATAAGTTACTTTCAGATTATCCATCTATATCCACAGTATTATCAGTACATGCTATAGGATTCAGAGAGAATGGGATGCAATCGATAACTCTTTGCAAAAGCAGATTGTTTCATGCTTATTGGCACTTTGTTTATATTTTTTCAACACCAAAACAAGTGTTAGCTTTTGACAAGTCTTAAATGGTATTAAAAATGCATCCAACTAGTTAGAGAATACCAATGATAGCGGATTCCCATTATACTGTGTAACAAAAAAACATTTTCCCAGAAGATTTGGAATAGATGGCCACAGTAACTTGTCTTTGAAGCCCTTAGGAATCATAGATGGATCACCTGAGCAAATTAAATATTCCAAAAGATTGATTTTGGTGTATAAATTCAAGATTATGTTAATTTCACATGTAAAGATTTCTGGGCCTGTGTGAAGAACACTGTTGTAATATATCCTTATTTACATAGAGGGGTCACTTACATCATATGCTACATATTTAAACATTAAAAACATTTTCATAAGAGATTTATAATCATGAGTCATGACCTCCCATCTCCCTCCCCCACTCAAGATATTACTTTTAATCTATACTCATCTTTTATTTCCAGTCCTAATTACAGCTATATCAGATATAATTTACTTCAGAATTATTTCCTCCTCTCCTATTAGCTAAGGTTTTCTACTTTGAAGTCTTTTATACATTCAACTATTTTACAGCATAGAAAATAATTTGGAAAGAAATTCCATTTCATGTGTCAAGAACCTTATCACTGATTACGAACCCTCATGTATTTTATAAACATTTCTTTTTAGCTTAACCCATTTACTTCTTTCTGGGCCATACATTTTTAGCCACACAGCAGATGTGCATCGGATTCTCAAATTAAAATGCAGGATTAAGTAGGACTCTTCAAAACGTCACCAAATTCCTACAAAATCTATTATGTGTATTATACAAAGTCACTCATCGCCTTATATTGAAAGATTTATTATCAATAGTTACCGGTTACAACTCCAGCTCAGTATTAATGCATTTTATTAAGTTCTGTGCAAAGGAATATAGAAGACATAATTTTTAAGATGTTATATTGTTCATACCCAATTGCAATAGTGTTTTATTATTTCCCACTAAACAAATAGAATGAGGGAATAGCCAAAATTAAGCAAGGCAAGTAGAAATACATATCGCAGAAATAGCATTTAAAAATACAACATGAGGACAAAACATAACATGCTCAATGTTTGGTGGCCCATTTTTTTCCCCCTTTATTTTAATGAAAAGCAAACAATATATTTATTTTAATTGTCAGGCTCCCTGGTGGATCAAAAATTAGTGTGACAGTCAGTTACTTCTCTCAAGGACATTGCTAGGTATGGGAGGTATGTGAGTTGAATGGACAAGTAATTATCATGGGAGGTTGTATGAGACAGGCACCATAAGCACAGTCTGGATCCCGTAGTACAGAAATTTTGTGGAAGAATTTGCAGTCTACTGAAAAGACCAAAAATGTGATGCATCGAGGTGAAGTTTGGAGGATCTTTAGACAGGTCAGGAAAGGTCAGGGGAAAATAGTGAAAAACTGCACTATTTATAGAATTTGTGGTTTCATTCTCTAAGATTGTGAAATTACCTTCCCAGACAACACAAGACAGGTACATTTTTCAAGTGGAACCATCATTTACAATTTACGGACACCCCTCGCCCTCCTCACACCTTACTTCTTAAAACCTGTTCCTCCACAAACACACAGAGGTGAATGGAGTTCAAATGAGACTACCCCATGTTCGAAAGGCAAATTCATTCAGAATTAGCCCAGAATCTGTGTATTAAAACGATTGTTACCCCCTCCTTTGCATTATAACCTTCATCCTAACAAGTTTTGCTGTTAATGAATCTATGTGACTTTAATTACTAGTGTTGTTCCCTGTGTCACTTGAAAGGAAGCTTCAGATACCAACAACTTAAAGGAAGCTTTATCCTAGAATTTCACTAAGTGGTTGTGAAGTGATGACTAAGCAAAGAGACATTGTTCTCTTTCTTTGTTAGGCACGAAATGCAGAAAATTTAGTTACACACACAAATTATTAGATGTTTTAAAAAGAGGCAAATGCAGCTTTTAGGGCCCTTGTTTTCTCTCTCTTCTTTTTTTTTTTTTGAGACGGAGTCTCATTCTTTTGCCCTCTGTAGAGAGCTAGGACGTCATAGCTCACAGCAACCCAAAAATTCTTGGGCTTAGAGATTCTCTTGCCTTAACCTCCCAAGTAGCTGGAACTACAGGCGCTCACCACAAGCTTGGCTGGTTTTTTGTTGTAGTTATCACTATTGTTTAGCAGGTCTGGGCCAGGTTCGAACCCGCCAGCCCTGCTGTATGTGGCCAGAGCCCTAACCACTGAGCTCAGGCACCAAGCCATGCCCTTGTTTTCTCACGAACACTGTGCATTTAAATCAGAGAGAAAGAATAGAGTAGAATAATTTGCAAATATGTATGAAAAGATACCACAGATCTTTATCTTAAACGTTATTTTCCAACCACCTAAACAGACTTGTTAATTTTTGGCTGCTTTCTGAAATCTTTATTTGAAAATACTCTAATGATCTTTCATTATAAAAATATAATTGGACATGTTACTTAAACATTATTTCTCTTTTGCCTCCAAATTCCTTCATGGTATCCTTTTTTAAAATTTTTGACTTCTGAACAAATCAAGGCATGTAATGTAAAAAGTGTTGTAGTTACAGTGATTGCCTTCATCCGGGTTTCTCGGACTCACTTCTCATTAACCATATCCCCCAAACCCAAGAGATACAATGGTAAAAATTACAACTGAAATATTTGGAGTTACTGACGAGTCAGAAGAAAAGGCAGGAAACAGTCAGTGGATGTGAAAACTTGTAAGGGAGTTAGTTCCCAACAGTCTTTTTCAAAAATATATTTACCTCCATTGCCCTTAGTTCCACCATACATGCTTAGTTTTATATTTCTTCTCAATGGTTTGAACTCCAGGGTGGAGTTGGTAGAAATGGTTTTGATTCCTGACACTTGCTTTCTGGTTTGAGAAAAAGTTGTATCTTCTCTGATCCTTAGTTTTTGCAGTGTTTTGCAGTAAGGCTTAAATGTATCTGAAGGTCTAGGCATAAGGTATGAGTAAGTATTATTATTGTTATTATTTAATTATTGCCCATGTCCAGAGTAGTAGTAACAGTCACTATAACCATTGTTCAAATAGGCAGATGAATTAAGTGAATCTAATGTATTCCTTCCAACACCTCGCTAAGAAAGCTGCACAGAGGACACAGGGCATTCTTACTGACTTTCCTTTTTCAGGCGATTGAAAATGATAATTTTAGAATTTAGATCCTTCCTGCAGTGATGCTTTCCAACATTGCATGGAAATAACGGATACTAGTGAAGAACTTATGGATAATAAAGGCCCTTGGAGTCCAGGACAGAGGGACCTAAAGGCGGAGGGCTCTCCAAAATAAATTTTCTTTATGTCTTAATTTTTTTCAGGGAAAAAATCAGGGAGCATTTAATTCAACTTCTTTCAAGCAATGGTTTCGTAGTCTGAGAGGTAAAAATTTGCTGTCGGTGTATTGAGGGGTGCTGATGAGCTGAGGAGTCAGCAGAGATCAGTTCATCTGCGTTCTCATCAGTAAAAATTTAAATTGCACTCTGAGTGCAAGGAAAAGTGACTAAAAGTTTTCCATAGGGGGATAGCTTGATCTGACCTATGATTTTTAAAGGATCCTCAGATTGCTGTCTGTGGAACTCACTTCAGTGGGGAAAGAATGAAACAAGAATAGAGATACTGCTGGTGTGCTCTAGGGATAAATAAAATGAAGGGAAAGAATGGTGAGGTTTGGGATACGTCAGACGCAGGGGTAGAATCAATGTGACTTGGTGACTGATTACAGGTTGGTGAGTGAAGCAAAGAGAAGACTTGACTCCTTGGTTTTTCACCTGAATGACAGGGAAATTAGGGAATCCTTGGTCTGGAACAGATTTGGGGAAAAACCAAGAGTCCTATTTTTAGTCAGGAGGAGTGTAAAATGCCTGTGTGATATCTGAATAGAGTATCATGGGCTGATTTTTCCTTAATGAGTCCTGATAAGTAAGGAGGTTGTATCTGGAGATATATATTTGAGGCTCATCACCGTGTTGTTTTATTTTATTTTATTTTATTTTTTTTGAGACAGAGCCTCAAGCTATCCCCCTGGGTAGAGTGCCATGGCATCACATTGAGCCACAGGCGCCGAGCCATCACCGTGTTGTTTTAATGCCTGCTACCATGACATCAGTGTTGGTGCAAGTGAAAGAGAGATATAGGACAGAACCTTGAGGTATATGCCCACACTCAGAGGCAGGGGGCGCTCCCAAGTACATAGAGAAGAGGTTCCCTGGACTCAGAGGAGAAAGTCTCTCCACAGGGGCTAGCAGGGGTGATTGGCTAGTGAAGTGATGCAGACAGAGAACCAGATGTTAGAGGAACGAGACTTGATCATAGGGGGATAAATATTGTTTGTGTCTTCAGAAGAATGGTTATAGAACCCAATTTTTTTTTCATGTCTTGCATTTTCAATCACTTCTGTTTCTTTGGTGACTTTAAAAGAAACAGCTTGATTACATTGTCCCTCCTTCTTTCCAAGATTAACCCGCATGGCTTGATTTATACCCACTTGGGCGCAGACACTATCCTTCTCACCATATTTAGGATATTTATACAGCGTGTTTGCTTTGGCTGCCTCTGTTACCTACGAAGATCCAATACCGCACCATCTTACCAAGTTAAAACGTGTTTTAACCTTCTGTGCTTTTCACTTGTCTCAAAATACATTTCACAGATATGTTTTGAAAATAGTCTGGGGGCTTCTACCCATTCCTCTCTCTTTTCTCTCCCAAACCTCCTCCGATACGAACTTCCTCCACGACTTATGAAATTAATCTGCCTAATGACACCAATGATTTCCTAAACACTGAAACCAGCGGCTTTTTATGATTATTCTCCCTATGTAGCTACTTTAAGTAGGAAGTTGAAAAAAAAAATTCACGCGATTTGCAAGTTTGATTTACCATGACTTAAATTTCTATAATAAATCCCCGGGAACTCCTTTTGACTTAAGCTTTAATAGACACCGTAGTTTGAAAGCCACTGATCTAGAAAACCAGCATTATGTTAATGTCTTTCCAAGAGGACAGCACCTCAGGTAAAGGCCAAGCTGATTGTCTCTGGGTTCCCACACATCTCTCACTGTTAAATTTCACATTAATTTGAGATTGATTTTTAGTAATTAGAATCACAGTTATATTAGCCTCTTGACACAGATTTAAAATTAAGAGCCTTAACTTTATAAACGTTAATGCTTATTGCGGTTGAGGGTGCTAAAAGGTAACAATACAACTCTGTAAACACATTCGGAGTCGCTCTGCCTGAGCACGAGCCAGCATCCTAATCTGCTTATCAGTGAGAAATGTTCAGGGAGTGTGAAATTCAACAAGACAAGCCAAAGAAAATTAATTCCGACTTGCCTCAGAAATGCCAATTGACCTAATCTTCCCCATCTATTAATTCCGAAGGTAGAAGGAGTCACAGATAGAAAAGCCTAGGGGGTAATCACAGTGACTCCGAGGCTCAGGAGCAGCTCCCAAAGTCGGCCCTGCTCATGAAGACCAGCCAGGGAATTCTGAATAGTTATTTTAAATGGACATTGGTCATGCAGAGTCTCGCAGGTCAAAAGCAAAAATCCAAAAATCAATAACGAAAAGTGAATTAGGGAACTTGAAGACATAAATAATGTGATGGGTTGATTTAATACAAGTGACTCTTACAGTTGGAGGCATCCTGTAATCATAGCAGAACCATGCCTTTCAGTGAGCCGTACGGAAACCCAACAGCGAGCTCCACTAGCAGATTTGGGTTTAAGACATGTTTTGTGTTGTAATCACTTATAAAATGGTACAACTCTGTAAAAAAAGATTGCTTCTGGTTTTCTAACACAATGATGGTGCTTGTGAGTTAAAGCTTGTAGGCTTCCAACCATGGAGATGGTTTATTTGCTCATTTTCCCTGAGAAATAACAAAGCAGAATGTATCCATCAGTGATAAAGACTGACCTTCAAGGAAATATCATAGACTGTTAAAAAGCAACTCAATATATGAAACTTCAATCAAATATTCATTAGCTCTTATATGCTACCTTGCAAGGCAATCTAATTTTGTAGAAAAAATATTATAAGAAATAATATCTTCTGGTTATTTAAAAGAAGTTCAAATCTAGGAGGCTGATTGACTATGTGTGTATATATATAGAGAGAGAGCCAGAGAGAGAAAGAGAGAGAGAATATATAGAGAGTCATATAAATGTGTGTTTGTATATATGCATGTGTGTGTATGTATATATCTCAATACATAAACTTTCTTGGAGTTTTCTTTGTTGCCTAAATTACAGATCATGGATTTCTGTTATTTAGCAAACTAAAGTTTTAAGTCTATACTACAATCAATATTTGCCTTTATATACTACTTTTATTTTCTCCTCCCCTTAATCTTGACTTTGAAATAGTTTTAAAGATAATGGAAATAGATTCCCAAGAGAAATAGTGAGAGTACCTCCAAGAAACTGAGCAGAAATGATGTAACCTAGCTTAAACTTTTTTATCGTTTTTCTCCAAAATAACAACTCTTTGTTATAGATTAATCTATGCAATATTTTCTTCATAAATAAGGGCTTTAGGAAGGCTGCTGGTAATGCTGGCATCAATTCTAATGGAGTATGACAGGCATAAAAACTGATTTAATACCAGTAATTATTATAAATTAAATAAAAGATGGTTAACACTAGAAATCTGTTTTTACTTAACCTGGTTTGTTAGAGTATAGTCCCTGTAATCTTGATTTGGCCTATAATCTAGATATTTTATTAACCCAGTTCATAATCACTGAGGAGTCCAGTACTGAGTAGGGTTGGCTGAAGATCTGTTAATAGATTCCTGTGGATCAATCACAGCCACTGACCCTTTTTGGTCACTTTTAACTATTAAGCTGGAATGATCCAATTATAAGAGTTCTTTATAATATTTAAATAATAAGAATAAAATTTCTGCCTAGAGTTTTGTGTGGACAATTTTGAAAGTGAGTGCTGGCTATGACAATTAATGACAGCATTAGACACTAAGTGACCCCTCTAAAACTTAGTTTTCTAATCTGCAAAACAGATATTTTGCTGGGCAAACAATGCATACTCAACACTGCACCTGGGAAACAGTAATACATTCACCAGTGCATTCATCACACAATAAAAGCTTATTGAAAAATTGAGAGTATTTCAGAATGTATATGAAAACAGCACGCTATACCCCATGATTGCATTAATGTACACAGTTATGCTATAAGAAATAATAAAGGAAATTTGAATGAGAAAAAAAAGAAAAAAGAAAAATTATGAGCCACAAATGTGTTTAATTGATAACTCAGGCATAAATTCTCAAGGTCATATTTGGAATCCATGTCCTCATGGACTTTTGCAATAAGACTCAAAAGAAATCAATTGTCTGTGTATTTCTATTTCTGATATGTACAGGGCACCCACACATTCCATAACAGGGGTATCTATTTGTCATCTACTGGACCTCAGGAAAGTCTTTCTCCCTCAAGAGATTGTTTTGAAAAGTTTAAAAATGATATTATAATCTTTACTTCATGTCTGACACAAAGAAAGCATACAGCAAATCTTGTCTATCATTAAATGCGTAAGATGAGATCTACAAATTTAAAGCAAAGTAGAACTTAGTAGCAAAATGAGGAGGAAGGTAATTTAGAAAAATACAATATAATGTGTGAAGAACTGGAGAGAATTGGAGTGGAATTTAAGAGGGGTTAAAAAATTGGACATGGCTATTGTGTGGACAGATGACAATAAATACAATACTCAAGGCTCATGTTATGAAGAGTCCAATTATAAACTCAGAAAATTTAGACATTATTCTAAGATGTAGTGGGAGCACGCCAATGTGGTTTTTTTTTTTAATACTAAGAATTGACATAATCAAATACCAAAATAACCGTAATAAGAAACAATTTTTCAATGTTAGAATAAACAGTTGCTGTGTGATACTTTGCGTGCAATATCTCACTTATTCCTACCCACATACTATTTAACTTCATTTTACAGTTGAAAGAAGATAAGTGATTTGTCCAACTCCAAACAACTACAATGGTGAAATGGAATACTAACCTATTTTACTTTGCCATTTAACCTTCCATAGATTTTTCCCTATCTTACTCATCTCAGCAAGATTTCTCACAGTATACAGAGAGGTCAGATGGGAAATGGCAGGAGCAAGGATTTAAGAAATAATATTACCTGTCCTAAGATGATAGTAACGCGGTAAAGAGAAAGGACAGACCTGAGAGGTACTTGAAGTTGACACAATTGGGCATTTAATTGTGTGTTGGATTAGAGGGAGAAGTGTGATTCAAGGATGCCCTTCAGGCCTGGCTTGGGCAATTGGGCAGATATTACTTTCCTTTATTAAGCTCGAGAACATGATGCAATGGATTGATTTTAGGAGTGGAGGTTGGAAATCATGGGTTCTAGTTTGGACATGTTGAGACTGAAGTACCTGAGATAGATCCAGGCTGAGAGGTTCAGTATGGTAAAGTATGTTTCACTGTCCTGTTGCAGAGATTCGAGGATCATCAGTGGTAACTGATAATAAATGATATTTGAACTCTTGACTCCAAGAGGTTATGAGAGAGAAGAGGACAGTGGAGAGAAGCAACAATACAGGGGAATCAATACTAATAGTCAAGGATCACACACAGAAACAAGATGACAAGTTGTGTGTTCAGATGAGATTAGGCTGTGCCTGGTGGTACGGCTGTAACAGGCCTGCGTATTTAGAGATGGACAGAGGAAGGGGTGGGTTAGGGGATGCACTGATGAGGGAGTGGTATCAGAGAGATCGACCAAGGGAGCGAGGGTGTTAAAGGTCACAGTGTCAAATGCTGTCAAGATACTAAGGTAGGTAAAGGATGCAGCATTAACTACATATGGGGAAAGGACTCTGTGAGATAAATTTCAGTAGTGTGCAATCCAGATGACAGAGGAGCAATTGAACAAAAAAGGTGAGGTGAAGAAAATGGAGAGCGAGGGAAGACAATTTTCTCAGGAAGATAGATTATGAAAGGGAGGAGAAGATACAGAAGCTTACAAAGGTGAACTTGAGTTAAGGAAAGAAAGTGTTCATTACTTAATAATGATAAAGTATAGGAATTTTCAATTTTTGAAAAAAAAAACAGAAAATCTAAGTCATGAAAATAGTAGACTAGTTTCATAAACTCTGCATGATATGAAAAATCATAAGAATAATAAAAGCACCTTACTGAATGCTTAATATGGGCTGGACCCAATATTCCTAATTCATAACAACCTCTAAGGAGAACATGATCAATGCTCCCAAGTATTTCCAGATGAAGAAATGAAGTCTAAGGAAGATCACACAGTACCCCAAGATGACTTAATGATTGCACTTTCTTGTCTGGTAGTAAATCTGTATAGTATAGATATATTTAAAATTTTTGTTTGTAATAAGAGCACAGGACTCATATCTTTATTATTGTAAAAAGATGAAAGTAAGGTAAGATTCAGAAACACAGGAGTTGATTAAAGGTTTTCTAACATAGCTTAAAGAAAGGAGTATCCATGTCAGTGATTAAAAAAAAAAAAAAAAAAGTCTCATAAAAGAACCATGTGGAGACCAAGACAGACAAAACTTGACTGAGGGGGGAAATGTTTTCTTCCTTGATGTTCTGTCATAGTTGCTATATTCGTTTTCACTTCGTCTAAACATATTAGTACTACAGGACATGTGAAACTAGACTCTAGCTGAAGCCTCTATAAATGTATGCCTTGGTCCTAATAGAGACCCTTCTTTTGTTTTGTGTGTTTGTCTTTATTCTTAAACATTCAAAATATGCTTTCTAATGGTGGGTTTTATAAATTTAGTTTTTAAAGAACATCTGCCCATAATAAATATCTGTATGAGGTACATGTGATGTTTTGATGCAAATAATAATGTTTGGATAGAAAAATGATTTTAGTCAAAAAACCTTAACATGGAATTGACAGCACTTTCTAGTAGAATGGGAAATAAATGAAAGGAATGGGGCAAGAAGCATGTGCAAAGACTCGGGCAGATCATCCAGTTAAGCACGGGGGATTGAACCTGAAAAGATTTATGGGACCCTGAGCACTTTGCTTTATGCTGGTAATAATTGCAACACCAATTGTTTCCTACTTCCCTTATTAACTTTCTCTGCATCACCGCTCTTTTTGAGTTCATCTATCTTAATGAAATATCTGTCTTTTGTCTCTCGTTCCTGCCTTACATTTTAGACCTTATAGAGAATTGAAACTAGTTTTCTCAGCTGGACACATCCACTAGCTAGAGGGCAAAATGCTTCCATGTTAGACTCCATGCAATTTTCCCCATTAAGCATTTGTTTCATTGTCTACATGAGAGCACTAAAACTTATCAGCTAGCTCAATCAAATACATCAGCTGGAAACATCTTCTTGCTGGGAATGAACAGACCAGCATTTAAAAAATTTAAAAAAAAAGGATGGTTTCCTTGGATTGTGTTGTTACAACAATCTGGATCTGTTGTTTGAACATTAGATGCACTTTCAATGTCTGCATTTTTGGCATTTATAAAATCTAGTATGTTCTTGCACTTCATAGAAGTAACTACTATCACAAGTTTTTTTATTATGACTTAAGGCTTGATATTTGATGTGAGTTCTAGGTGAGTTTACAAAGTTATGGGAATGAGTACTTTGTTCTAGCTGTAACCAATTCAAATAATGGGATTGTTTTTAAATTTCAAAATACTTATGAAGAGGTACAAGTGTTTTTGCACCATAGATACCTTGTGTAATGCTTAAGTCAGGGATTCTGGTGTGCCTGTCACTGAAATGGTGTTAATTGTACACAAAGGGTAAGTTTTTAATCCCTCATCCACCCCCCACCCTACCTCTTCCTGGGTTTTTCGTGTCCTTCATATTGCTTTGTGCCCAGAGGAAACATCTATTAGCTCCCATTTATTAGTGAGGACATACACTGTGTGCTTTTCCATTCCTGAGATATATCACTTATTTGCTTTTCCATTCCCAAGATATTTCACTAAGTATAATGTTCTCCAGTTCCATCAAAGTAGGTACAAATTACATTATTTGATTCCTTTATATGGCTGTACTCCATGGTGTGTGTGTGTGTGTGTTTGTGTGGACACATCATATACTTACATATAGACATGCACATATACACATTTCCTTTATCCACTCCTGATTTGATGAGCACTGAGGCTATTCCACATCTCTGCAATTATAAATTGTCCTGTGATAAACTTCAAGTGCAGCTATCTTTTTGATAAAATAATTTCATTTCCTTTGGGTAGATAATCAGTGGTGGGATTTCTGGAACAGAGAACTCAAAAGCAAAACCATCTACCTACAACCACTGTTCTTTGACAGAACAGACAAAAACCATGCTGAGTGGGCAAAGGAAACCTAGTCAATCAATGATGCCAAGAATATTGGATGGCCACATGAGACAGAATGAAACAGGACCCCATCTCTCCCCACATACCAAGATTAAAGTTCTAATTCTCTTTCTCATCCTAATGGACATATGTTTCTGAGGTCCTTTTCATTCATCTAAGATGCTCCCCAAACCTCGTGGAAGGATCACAGCTATGAGTGGTACAGTGAGCAAGTACGAGATGAAGGCTTAGGTGGAAAGAGAAGCTGGATTTCAACACAAACAAGCATCTCTGTGTGTCTATGTGTACACACACACACACACATCCCTGGTGTTTATTTGGATTTTTTTTCTGGATATTTTATAGCCTCTGTTTGTTCCAAGCCCAGCATATAATGTTCTCTGGATGGTTAAGGCGGTTCACAGTGGGAGGGTCGGTGGGAGAAGAACTTCAGATTACTTACTACATCAGAACAATTTATTTGTCATAAATTTTGGATTGTGGTGGATAGAAGCCAACCAAGATCACTTTATTTCTAGGACTGCAGAAAAATGTTTTCCTACAATTTTAATAATTGCTTTTAGTCATTAAAGATCTAGTTTCTCTAAAAATATCATGAATCTCTCAGGAAGGAGCACCTTTTGTCCAAGCTTAGAGGATCATTAAAGATATATTTAACAAAGTATGCTTGCTGCCACCCATATCTGGATATGTCATCCAAAAGGCTTCAAAGGCAAATTTCCCTCTACTGTTTCACGTGGTGGAACTGCCTCTTTATCAAAGAACATTCAGAGCTGTTTAGATCAAAGTAAATGAATAAGTATTTTTCTGACACAAAAGAGGCTTTAATTTCTTTCTAAATGTACAATGACTCATTAAACATCGACTTGACATGAAAATAAAATAAATTAAAGTTTAGTTTCAGACAGAAATCAGAAATCTGGGATGTATATGAATCAGTCCTGTGTTTTATGCTATAGGAACGCTCCCCCACAATCTTGTCCCACCTGATCCAGGCTTACCTGGAAAACGCAGCTTCTGTTACCGGTTCAGTGAACAGATAAATTTACTATCAACAGTGTTTAATAGTAACACAGCATTCTCAGCTGAACTTTCCATAAATAGAAGCATTTTAATAAGCAAATTTCTTCCTTCCTTCCCTCCCTCACTCCATATGTCTGTACCTATCCATTATCTGCCTATTTACTATCAGTAGTATATTTCAAAATTAATATTTTATATATAACGGCACTAGGAAAAGTTGTATGTATGTTTGGAATGTATGTATGTAAGAGAGACAGAGACATGTCACAAATATTCTTGTGGATTCAATGTTTCGACATGCAAACCATGTAATTTAATTTTTTTTTTAAATTTTAGGTAAATTCCCTTCAAGTTAATGTGAGGGTACAAGCAAAATATTTGATTTTATTAAGTTAGAGTTCATCTTGTGGTTATGTCCCACACGAACCATATAATTTATAAAAAACTTATAAGAGCTTTAAAATTTTCCTCCACCTAAAAATGAAGTGATTATAAAATTTAATATCTATCAATTGTATAAAGTTTTTGCCCCCTTTTCATGCATACTTTCATTTGAGAAGCAAAACCTGTCACCTAAGTTGCTGAAAAGAATAAGTTTTTGGTTTTATGCAAAATGATCCTTTCAAAGTACAAATCATTCATGCATACTACTCTACAGATCAAGCCTCTTGGGGACGGTTTGTGGTTTGATAAGAGGGTGGTGGGGCTCTGTTTTATTTTTGTCTTTTAGCTGGAGGCATAAAATAACATTTTATCCCTGAAAGGAGTACTTAGAATTCGAAATTCAAAACACATCGAGGCTCACACTTCCTGCTGCCTTGCTAACCTATTTTCCAGGGTCATTTTCTTTCAAGTACAGTTAAAATTTTTCTCTGTTGAACTGTAGTCTCTACCAGTGGCTCATGGGATTTCAGTTCACCATTCCAGACTTTTATCTGGAGCAGGTAGCCTAAGTGAATTTTCCATCTTGTGAAACTCCTGCAGTGAGGCCACAGAGGGGAAAATGAAGCTAAGTGCTGACAGATGAGCCGTGAGTCCCCATATTGTGAATCAGGGTTGCAGGTGGAAAATAATATATGTAATTTGCTGATCTTAAAGGATCTATCTTTCAAGGCACTAAGCTATGCACTCCTACACTTTCTGCTTTAAGACTTCTCACAGGAAAGTGTATCTAATACGTACACCTCTCACATGATACGGTCACCAACCCTCTACCGTTACTTCCAGTTATTTTTATATAAATAATTGCAGATTCTATTTAATCAAGAAGTTCACTGTGGGAAAAATAAATCTTAATGTGCATTATCTTCAATCCTATCTCTTCAATTTTTTTTTCTGTTTATTTGTAAAAGGTAATCAAGATGGTCTAAATTTCCCCTCCTTCCACTTACCAAAGATTTCTTTTATTGTTATTTTGAGTTTTGAGAGCTATAAGGATCAGAGCTCCAGAGTGACTCTCTGCTTTCCTGACTTTAATGCTTGTGGCAGCCAAGTTGTGAGTTTCTGCCTTATTTTAGTTGGGGCTACAGTGCATTAAATTTGAATTAGCTGCCAATGTATAGGAATTAAAATATGCTGGCTTCCCTTAAGTGATTGGATCAATTGGCAACACCTCCCATTCTTAAATTACCAGAAAAACTCTCTGGAGTTTTGCCATCATTTTAGACATGCAGGTAACCCTCAAATTTGACTGGTACCAAACAGCTGCCTGTTATCCCATCACTGGAAGCCAACTCTCTGTTGCCATTTTTCATCTTACTCGTGAAACCATTTAGCTTCACTTATTTACTTCAACTGCCTGTTCACTGACCTCATTTGAGTGTGCTGATTATTCTATAGGAAGGTGCAGATGTTACAAATTTTCTGCCAACTCTTATGAATTATATGTGCTACCTATTGAGATGTGTTTAGAATGATCCTGGGGGTGTCTGAGCTCAGCACAAAACTGTACTGTCAACAATTTCACTACCTATGAGAGGAAGCCATGAGATCACGCTAGAAATAGTTGACATAGACTTGAGATTTGAAGGACAGAAAATATTCCTGGAACTGTCCCATGACAGCAATTGGAAGAGAAGCTGATGTTTACTGAACATTTTTATTGTTTTTGGTCCGACATTAATACACATTTATGGATTTAGGTTGTGTAATAATCCTGTTGGTCCTAATTTACAGGAACAAGGTTCAAAATCTCCTCTAAAGTGGTGAAACTACATGATGGTCTTAAGTTTTGACTGTGCATGGGTCTCTTATGTTTTGCTTTTCTTGTGCTTTGAAAATGTTCACATCTTTGAGACCAGCCAATTAAGCACAGATACCACTATCAAGAAGAAATCTTAGGGAAAGAAATGATAGCTACTTTCAATTCCTGAGGGCTGTTAGGTACTTTACATATGTTATTCACTTACCTTTGCATTTTCCCAGTTTTTAGGAAAAAATTATAATCACTACTTTATGTAAGAGGAAACTCAGCTTTGGCAGACCCCCTAAAGTATTGAAGATCATAAAATCAATACATCACAGAGGCAGGTTTTAAATCTGTAGGAATAATCTTTTAAATGTGTTATTTTCGTTAACTATACCATTAAAGGTATTGAGAGAAATTCTTAATAGAAACGAACATATAACATAACCAAAGATAAATTGCTACAATCATAGTTTTGCCTGGGTCTAGTTCCCAAGAGTTTGAATGAGATCATAGATAGCTTGGTGGCGTGGCCGAAGGCTCCCCGTTTCAGTTCTGACATACGCAGAAGAAGTGTAACAACTTGCAGCAATACTGAATGAATGTGATTTCCTCAGAAATTGAGAGTTAATAATAGATGACAGCATTGACCCCAAAGACATATGATGTTAACAAGAATAGAACCCCGACTGCCACTCTGAACTTAAAAAGTCAATTGTTACATTCATTTTTAAGTTCTATACTAACTTTTATATATGTATGACTGTGTTTACTTAATGTAGATGCCTGATTTTTAACTTTTATTTTAAATATTGTTTGGGTGAAGGTGAACATAAGCTATGATGCCATGGCACTCTACTGAGAGTGACAAAGTGATACTCTGTCTCAAAAAAAAACTAATAAGAAAAATTAGTCTCTTGGTTTGGCGCCTGTGGCTCAATCTGCTAGGGCACCAGCCACGTACATCTAAGGTGGTGGATTCGAATCCCCAGCCCGGGCCCGCCAAACAACAATGATGGCTGCAACCAAAAAATGGCCGGGCGTTGTGGCGGGCACCTGTGGTCCCAGCTACTTGGTAGGCCGAGGCAGGAGACTCGCTTGAGCCCAGGAGTTGGAGGTTGCTGTGAGCTGTGATGCCATCGAACTCTACTCAGGGGGATAGCTTGAGGCTCTGTCTCAAAAAAAAAAAAAAATTAGTCTCCATAGGCAAATCTATTTGGAAAAATATTTTTTTAAATGATAAAAATCTCTCTGTAATAATATGGCACCAGTCCATGGCAAGTGGACTATGGAATGTTATAGTTAATATAGGAGAGACAAGTTCTATGGGGCAGGAGTTTTCAAATTTTATGACATCATCCTTTGATAGCACCAGGGTATGGTGATCCTATTTGTCTCTGAATCATGGTTACATGCAACTTTTTAATCATATCCATGGTTTTCACTTTAGACTTTTGGTAAATCTATTTCAATATGCACTCCCAGTATTAACATATTATTCTTTTGAAAAAGAATTATATTGTGAAAGTTTAATTCTTCAGAGATCACCTTTCAAAGAATCCCCTTTAATCTCGAATGGTATTTCTCACTTCATATTTCGTTTGATGTTTTCTAGCCATGCTCCTTATCTGGTAAAGAAATAATCCTTTTACCATACAGTTTACCCGATTTTTAAGTAACTTGCAGCAAACATTTTTCGAAACCTTGTGAAAGGCATTCCTCTATGTTAGAAAATAATTGCCATATCATTCACAAGCAGTTATTTCTACAGCTGTTTGATGAGAGTTACCATTTCTTTAAGGTTGGGCATTAACATATATGACTATTTGAATTTTAAATTTTGTTTACGAAGCATTAAATTCAAATAAAAATGCTGAATAAAATTTGGCAAAAGAGTATAAATATGAGCAAATTAATGATTTTAATAATGCTATAGTAGTGATGCATGTGAATAACAAAAATAGTTTTTGTTCTCAAATAATGTATCATCTCAAATAAGAAAGTAGCTTTAAGTAGGTGAATACCTATTATGTGATAAATAATACGAAAGAAGAACAAGATCATAATAGGATGCTCTACAGTAGTGGTGCACCTAAACCATTCTGGGGGCTGGTTGTACCTGTATTGTCAGCAGTGTAACTTGATATAGAGTCAATGAGATACATTAATTGCAGAAAAGTAAATGGAGACCCACAAGAGTCTTTCAGCAATGAGTGAATTGGGCAAAAAAAAATCCAGAGTAGGGAAATAAGAAATCAAATGAGACTTCAGCATTACAATTTTATTTAATTTTCTTATTTTATTTTATTTTGAGACAGAATCCCATGTGTTACACTGGGCACAGTGCCATGGCATCATCATAGCTCATAGCAACCTCAAACTCTTGGGTTCAAATGATCCTCTTGTCTCAGCCTTCTCAGCAGCTGGGGCTACAGATGCCCACCACTACGCCTAACTGTGGTTGTTGTTGTTGTTTTCTATTTTTAGTGAAGTTGGGGTCTCACTCTTACTCAGATTGGTCTTGAACTCCTGAGCACCAGAACTCCTGAGCACCTTGGTTTCCCATAGTGCTAGGGAAAGTGTGAGTCACCACGCCTGGCCCGAGTAGGACAATTTTAATGCAAAGTTCTTCCTTCTTAAATTGGGTATACATTTTTTGCCACCATTTGTGTATAAATAAATTTGAACTGGTTATTTTAAAATGTTATAAATAACTTTAATTTCCTAAAGGTTAGGGGTGGGACAAAAGAGGGACTTGAAGTACAATCAGTGAAATCTAATTCTTTGTACCCTAATGAATCCCAAAAGACAAAAAAAGGTAGATTTTTTTTTTTTTAAAAATTTATTTCTTATAGCATAACTATGTACATTAATGCAATCATGGGGTACAGTGTGCTGTTTTCATGTACATTTTGAAATACTCTCATCAAACTGGTTAACATAACCTTCATGTCATTCTCTTAGTCAGAATATGGGAAGGGGGTGGGAGATGGGAGAAAAGGTAGATTTTCAATCATTCCACATTTCTGGCCTTACATTTACTTTCTTGGTTTGTGTGTCAAACATAGTCAGTCATCTGTATTATGAGCATGACTATGGTTACCATTCATCAACACACATTGATTTTATACAATGATGTTGAGGACTGCTGGTGTCACCATTGTGAGCACGATCAGGTCTCTAAATTTGAAGAATTTTCAATGTCTTGAATACATGTAGGGTAGGGAAGAATCTGTAAAACATATATTAATAATTACTTATCCTCTGGACTGCTTAACTACTCAAAGAAAGCCAGACTTGCTCATGAAAAGTGATGTGAAAGCCATTTATAAGAGCACTGTAGGGACTCAGAGAAACTTGAGTCTTTAGAGATTTCAAAAGTACAAAAATTGAGAGAATTTTTTTTCTTTTTAACTGTTAAATGTACATAAGTGTATGTATTTATGGGGCACATGTGATATTTTTGATACAGGAACACACTGTGGAATAATGAAATCACTTGAAATGAACATTACATGATGGCAACTGATGATTGTAATCTTTTGGGGTATTTTCGTGTGTATTCTTATTATCCCTTTGCAGAGCCACTCGTGTCCTATTTAGTATTCCTAGTATAAAACTATTGCACTCTCTATATTTCTTCTTCTCCCTTGTTTATTTCCCCGTGGTTATGAACATTCTGTATCAGCCTTTAGAATCAATGTCCCTGAACTACAGCAGTATAAGATCATGATGTGATGCGGAGACTTAGCAGAGGGATTATATATCGAAATCATTCTCAAATCAGATATCTTACATTAGAAGAAGGGTACGAGAATAAAGGTTTTGTCACAACTTGTCATAAACGTGAATATGGTTTTCCACTGCCTCCGGATAATAAGTGATTTTCTGGAGACGTTGTCTACAACATGTTTACCTTTATCAGTAGGTTTCCTTCTCCCCCAGAGTTCTATTTGTCATTTTTAATATGAGCTTTTGTTATCTCTCAGGTGAAAGCAAACAATTTGTCTCTTTATGAACGAGTGAGCCAGTGACCTCAAACTCCTGAAAAGAGTTCTGCTTCTTTTTCCCCTGTTCTTTGGGTATATTCGGGGAAGCTTGGTCTCTGACTATTGTAGGTAACTCTAAATCCCTTTATACATTACTTTTGACACTATTGCTAACATATTTGATGATAAATAGAACTCCAGACTGCTAATCTGTTTTAAATTGGATTATAGCACAATAATGACTATCAGGGTGAAATCAAGAATAAAAAGGCAAAAAAAAAAAAAACCCAAAACACCCCATAACATTTAGATAAAATGGGGGCTTAGAACTCCAGCATATTTAAAAAGCTATTGAAAACAAATTTGAAATTTGAAATAGATAGATGCTGAATCTGGACCTCAGGCTGTTATTTAAAGGAAGTGACTCAAAATGTTGATTTTCCTACCACAGGGGAATGTCAACACCTGTAAAGAAAAAGCTATTGACTTAAAGCAAATGAGTTAGAAGGCTGCCACATCAAAAACCTTTCTATGGTTAAGTGAAAACTTGATGAAAAGTGGCGCTTCACCTTAGGATACAGTAGTTTGACTTTATACACTAAAGAGTTATATGATACAGTCCTTTCCAAAGTCAGGTATTATTCTTATTGATTCTATATTAATGTGTTCCATCTTCATAATCATACAATTAAATAAATATAATCATTTTCTTCTTTACTGATTGCTTCCTGAGATAAAGACCCATGCTGGCAGCCTTGCTGAAAGCGACCTCAGACAGTGCAGTTCAAGTGACCTCCTGCCTCACCTTCGCAAGTGGCAGTGACTACACAGCTGTGATGCCAGGCTAATTTTTCTGTTTTTTAGTAGCTAACAGATCTCACTTTTGCTCAGGCTAGTCTCCATGCCCTGAGCTCAAGGGATGCTCCTGCCTCGGCCTCCCAGAGTGCTAGGATTACATGTGTGAGCCACCATGTCCAGCCTCTTCCCCATTGTAAATGAAGGGAAACAGACCCCTCAAAATTTAAGTAACGTATTGAGATCCACACAGTAATTAAGTAGTAGAAGCAGACTAAACCCATACAGTGTGGCCCCTGATTCTCTCACGTCTAACCATTTCACTAAGGACACACATCACCCTTTATAAATTCAAATAATGTAACCTAAGTAATTAACACTGAGATTGGATCAATGATTTAAAAAACTATAATGAATTATCATAATTTATGATAGTAAGATATAATAAGGAAGGGAACTGTTGTAGGACAAGAAACCAGAGCTAATTTCTAAAATTGCTAATGACAGAGCATTCAGAGCCCTTGTTTTTCAGTGTTCATTCTAAACTTACCTGCAGCTTCATTGACTTATAGTATACTTATTTAAGTCCAACATTGTAGATTCTTTTATTCAGATAGAGAGAAGGAACATTATTTATTCATTACTACTATAATACATACAATAGGCATGGAATAAAAAAAGGTATAGCAAGACAAAAACCTTGAAAAGTTTCCAGTTGATCAAGATTGACATAAGACTCTAGTAGGATATCTAGACACTTTCATTTGAGAGAAAATATCAGTTTACATTGTAACCAAACTAAAACAGTATACTAACCAAATAATTTTCATAAGCTCACTAAATTGTTGTAGTTGAGGTACATACTCAGATATCCATATATTGTATAATTTGAAATGACATTTTCAAGGAGGAACTGACTTGTTCAAGATTGCACCATGTAGTGAAATCAGGCTGCCAATCAAAGCTATCCATGACTTTTAGTCTATTCACAGTGATATACGGGATTCCTGCTCTAGGTTATACATCAGAGATTGGAGATACAGCACTAAGCTAAATAAAGATGGCCCTTGGGACACTTATCCATGCATAATAGAACACAAAGACAAGCAACAATATATTCTATACAAAGTGCTTGAAAGGTATTGAAGGAGAATAAAACAAGAGATGGAGCCAAGGAGTTATGGTGGGTGTGAAAATTATTTTATGTGGCGTGTTTAGCACAGGTTGTGCCAATAGGAAAATCTAAAGAAATCCACTATAGAGCCAACGATCTTAACCATTTGGGCAAAATGACTCCACAGCACTGCTTATCTAACTTAAGGAAAAAAAATATAAAAGAAGAAATAGATTTATGAAGACTGATTAATCCTATTGTTTTGAATGTGCTTAAATCATTATTTGTAGTAAATACATTGTCTGCAAAATGGGTAGAATTATGCAGCATCTAATTTACAGAGCATAATGTGCCTTTAAGAAGTAGTCATAGATCACACACCAGCCATTCAAATATGATTTATTATGCTAGTGAGAAAATGCAAATGCCTATCCATCCTGAAAACTCAGATTCACAAGAAAAGAGACTTACGTTTTTAAAATAAGATTATAATTAACACCTATCAAACTATTTTTTAAAAAATATTTAAAAATAACAGGTTCTAAAAGTATTCATATAAAGAGATGTTAGCAATATAAATTAGAATAAATTTATTTTTCTCCAGGAGAAGATGAATAGATAGGCAATAGAAGAGAAATGTTCTCTTTGTGCCAGGATCTATCTCAGTTTTGACATTTAGTTCCAGGACAGTTCTGACCCTCATAAAAAGGAGCAGTATCGGAGTTACAGTGCTGAGAAGATACAAGTGTGGTTTTTATCACAGAAAACAGTGCAGAAAGCACTCCCAAAATATTATATTGACTATTTTTATTGGAAAGTAGACAGTCATATATGCTGCAGCCAAAATATTCAGCTTTAGAATTTAACTGGCATGCTGGACTTTTTATCAATATCTCTGTAAATTAAAAAAGCACATTGCAAAACCATTATTATAGTATATCTCACTTTGTAAAAGTAATGATGTATTTTGTAATTACATACTATAAATATGTACACCCATATTTATACTATATTTACTATTTAGTTCAAAATTTTTATTTATAAAATTACAATTAACTAATAAAAAAATAAAATGAAAAAAATAAATAACCTCAAAATTAATAATTTTGATTTCTGGGTGGTAGAATCATGTGTGATTTTAAAAATGTTTATTAAAGTATTCCTTCATATATTATTTGCAGCACACATTGGCCTTGTCTAGTACCTACACTTTCCTAGGGCCCTGCTTCAGGTGCTGGGGATGCTCTGGTCAGCAAGATGGCTGAGGTCTCTCCCCCGACGAGGCTGTCGTGGAAGTGGCCCCTGATTCTCTCTTTCTCTAACCATTTCATTAGTCACAGGTACAGGAACTCATTTGTAAGATAATTCCTATAGGGTTAGTGTGATAGTAACACACTGAATAACGGGATACAGAGTGATTGTCTAAGGAGGAGAAAGGCAGAAGTTCCTACATATGAGTGTGATCTGGGAAAGTCTGAGGAATTAAAAATGAATGAAGAACAGGATCATGAGAGCAAGAGAGGCCAGACCTGGGAAGAGCAGACAGCAGAGTTTGGGATGAGAACAACCTTTGCCCATCTCAGGATGGATAAGTAGCCAGAGTGGAGTGCAGGCAGTCTGGAAGGGCAGGGAAGTTTGACAACCATCACGAGTCCAAGGTGAGATGTTCTATTCTTCTTAAGACTTCGGGCTTAGCACCTGTAGCTCAAGTGGCTAAGGTGCCAGCCACATACACCTAAGGTGAAGGGTTTGAATCCAGCCCAGGCCCACCAAAAAACAATGATGGCTGCAACCAAAAAAAAAAAAAAAATAGCTGAGTGTTGTGGTGGGCACCTGTGGTCCCAGCTACTTGGGAGGTGGAGGCAGGAGACTCGCTTGAGCCCAGGAGTTGGAGGTTGCTGTGAACTGTGATACCACAGCACTCTATCCAGGGGGACAGCTTGAGGCTCTGTCTAAAAAAAAAAAAAAAAAAAAAAAAGACTTCTGTGTATTTTGCATTTTTTTAATACTAGATCTATTCTGTATTTTCAAAAATGTAACTGAAACTTATATCTGTGTTACTTAAAAGGGGAAGACTGACCTAAAGTCAAAATGTTTATGGATAAAATGTGAACAGTAGAAAATAAACTTGAAGACGCATCATAGCACCTGGTAATAACTAGAAGACAGTAAATCAGAAAAACGAAACTCTTTAAACTTTCAACCAGTTAAGTTTTACAATACTTCCAGGACCCCTTTTATGTTTTACTTCAAAATTCCTGTGAGTTGCCCTGGTCCCTTTCTATTGTGATGGCTTCCTCTCACATCACTAATCATTTGGATTACATGTATTTTTGGTATTTTCCCTGATACAAAAAGGAGTAATAATGTAAGTCACCAATTATTACTTAAAGAATTATACATTTTAGACACCTCAGTGTAAGTGAGATTGTCCATGTATGATTTTATGAAAATATCAGTCACCTGGTATTTGGGGATTAAAAATAAAGTATTCTCTTGGTCTGCTTTGGCATTATGAATAACTAAACCCCAAAATTGTAATTACTGCCTAAATGACTTTTCTACAAGATAAAATGAGATGTTAAAATGGTTATAAATGGGGTGGCACCTGTGGCTCAAAAGGGTAGGG
>CAUYQV010051158.1:0-17179 GCA_963574575.1 Galagoides demidoff | reverse complement strand
TGGCTATTTTTTGGTTGCAGCCATGATTGTTGTTTGGCGGGCCCGGGCTGGATTCTAACCCAGCAGCTCAGGTGTATATGGCTGGCGCCTTAGCCACTTGAGCCACAGGCGCCGAGCCTATTTCCTTTTTTTAAAAAGACTTTTTTGGAGACAGAGCCTCACGCTGGCTGTCCCCTTGGGTAGAGTGCAGTGGCATCACAGCTCATAGCAACCTCCAACTCCTGGGCTCAAGCCAGTCTCTTGCCTCTGCCTCCCAAGTAGCTGGGACTACAGGCACCCGCCGCAATGCCTGGCTATTTTTCGGTTGCAGGCATCATTGTTGTTTGGTGGGCCTGGGCTGGATTCTAACCCAGCAGCTCAGGTGTATATGGCTGGCACCTTAGCCACTTGAGCCACAGGCGCTCCTATAGGCTGGGCATGGTTGCTCACACTTGTAATCCTAGCACTCTGGAAGGCTGAGGTGGGTGGATTGGTTGAACTCAGGAACTGAAGACCAGCCTGAGCAAGAACAAGACCCCATCTCAAAAAAAACAAAAACAAAAAAAAAAACTAGCTGGGCATTGTGATGGGCACCTGTAGTTCCAGCTATTTGGGAGGCTGAGGCAAAAAGGATCACTTGAGCCTGTAAGTTTGAAGTTGCTGTGAGCTATGACAACACTGCACTCTACCTAGGGCAACAGAGTAAGATTCTGTCTCAGAAAATAAACAAGCAAGCAAAAAAAAAAAGAAAAACAAGGTCTTGATGTGCTGCCCAGGCTATAGTGCAGCGAGTCTTCACAGGGATGACTGTGTACAGTATGGTGACCAACTCTGGCATCAAGTGATCCTTCTGCCTCAGCCTCACATATAGCTGGGACTACTACTGTGCCTGCTGATTTAAAGAGTTTTAAATAATAGTTTTATTAGTTGCCAAGTATTCATTTATAATAATAACCTGGACAAATTGGTCCCTCAGTCTATTTTCTCATCTTTTCTAGTTTATTCATTTATTCATTAAATATTTGATTTTTTTCAAATATTCCTTAGCTTTTTAAGTGATCTTCTTTTAATGCAAATATGAATTCTAGGGTGGCTGAAAGGCAGTTAAGTATAGTGAGAGTGACTATTAGACTCTCTTGGTTCAAATCCTTTATTATCTTATTGCTTTATAACTTTAGGCCTTTTAAAGTGTCTGTTTCCTTCTCTATAAGTTGGAATAATAATAGTACTTAGATTATAGAGTTGTTTTGAAGACTATTTTAAATGTTTTTGATTGTGGTATTTAGTTTTGATAGCCTAAAGATTGTGAAAGAGTGAGAAACTGCATAGGTCCTTCATCTAGTTTTTATGAATAGGTAAATTCTTAGACAGAAATCTCTGCTCTAGTCCTTCATTTTCTTTCTTGTTTTTCTTTTAAAAATAGGTATAAAATAACTAAATTGATGAGACAGGTGTTATTTTTGTAGTTAATTGACTTGATGAGCTGTTTTTCCTTGTTAATGGGTTCATCCTGTAAGGTCATCTTGGTCTGTATCTTTGTAAATGGCAGAAGATGATCCAGCTCTCATTTGAATATTTGAAAATGTTCACTGTTTTTAGATTACGTGAGAATAAGGGCAGTATTTTTAAAGTTCATTCTTTTATATTCGGTTTGTCATTTGAAATTTTAAAAGGTTAAAGAATAAGTAACACTGCTGTTTTCCAGATTTATGTTCATTTGAATAGTAATGCTTGAAATGATTAATTTCACTAGTGAATGCTAATAACTAGGAAAATATTTTATTTGGTAATAATACATATTTATGTTATAGTTGTTAGGGTGTTAACTATCTGTGAAGGTGGTACTTTTGATTTTACTATCGAATTTTGAAAGCCAGTTTAATCTCACACTTACTTTCTGCTATTCTGTTCTTCTTTCCTTCCCAGTGGCAGCATGGAACCTGCATTCCATAGAGGAGACCTTCTCTTTCTAACAAATCGGGTTGAAGACCCCATACGAGTGGGAGAAATTGTTGTTTTTAGGATAGAAGGAAGAGAGATTCCTATAGTTCACCGAGTCTTGAAGATTCATGAAAAGTATGTCTAAGCTATATCTTCTCTGTTTTAAATGTTTTTGATTGTTTGTGGTATTTAGTTTTGATAGCCTAAAGATTGTGAAAGAGTGAGGAACCCCACAGGCCCTTCGTCCAATTTTTATGAACAGCTAAAAGTCTGGTGAACATTTGGGGAACTGTAAATAGTTATTAATAATTCACTTACTTCCTTGAAAGTTTTTTCCAGAAGTGTTTTCTTTTTGAGACAAAAGTTTCACTATGTTGCCCTCGATAGAGTACTGTGGTGTCACAGCTCACAGCAACCTTAAACTCTTGGACTTAAGTGATTCTCTTGCCTCAGCCTCCCAAGTAACTGGGACTATAGTGCCTGCCACAATGCCTGGCTATTTTTTGGTTGTAGTTGTCCTTGTTTGGCAGGCCTGGGCTGGGTTCAAACCTACTAGCTCTGGTGTATGTGGCTGGCACCCTAGCTGCTGAGCTATAGGCGCCGAGCCCCAGAAGTTTTTCTTGGTTTTCTTCCACTTCCTAACTAGTCAATAACCACTAGTAGTTCCAAGAAAAGCAAGACCTAAGGATTAATTTTAAGTAGAGTCTTCTGATGTAAGAGTCTTGGCATTTTACAAATGAAAAAGATATATACAAAAAATTTAGAATCACCTCAGGGTGGAGGTGGGGCTTACAAATGAGTAAAAAATTTTACCTCTGATTTCAGTTTCCCTATCTGTAATGTAGAGAGGTTCTGAAAAAACTTCTGAGAATTATCGTATCTCTTTGAGTTCTCAGTCTATGTGATCTGCAACCAACTACATATTTCTCACTTCTCCCTTCAGTAATTAAATATTTCTGGCTAAGAAAAACTTTTGGAAGGGAAGGAAGAGAAGAATTGAAAGGATAGGGAGGTATTCTAGAGAATACAGAGGGGAAGTGAAATGGGGTGGGAGATGCTTTAGGTTCTGGAATATGCAGCAGCCCTCAATAAATATTATTTTTACCACTCTATAAGGTAGTTAATTTTCTCCACATAGATAAGAGAGACTGTCAGTTATTACTTTTTGAACATCCCTCTAAACATTCTAGTTTAGAAGAATTCTTTCGGCCGGGCATGGTGGCTCATGCCCATAATCTTAGCACTCTAGGAGGCTGAGGTGGGTGGATTGCCCGACCTCACGGGTTTGAGACCAGCCTGAGCAAGAGTGGACCCTCATCTCTTAAAAAAAAAAAAAATAGCCAGGCGTTGTGGTGGGTGCCTATAGTCCCAGCTACTTGGGAGGCTAAGGCAAGAGCATCACTTGCACTCAAGAGTTTGAGGTTGCTGTGAGCTATGATGCCTCGGTACTCTACCAAGGGCAACATAGTGAGACTGTCTCGAAAAAAAGAAGTGTGTCCATTTTCCTTTTTTCTTTTGGGGATACTGAAATACCTGGTTGGAATTATCATTTGGTTTAATAGTATTAACATTGTTCTTAAATATGGGGCCAGATAATAATCAAAATACAGTAGAATCTCTATAAGGGACTGTAACAAACTGGTCAACATATGGCAGTGATCAACATAATGAACTAGGCCTACTGTACTGATACATCCGTGTGGTGCATGTCTGGTCTATGAAAATTAGGTCAACAGGCGGTGCCTGTGGCTTAGTGAGTAGGGCGCTGGCCACATATACTGAGGGTGATGGGTTTGAACCCAGCGCCAGCCAAACTGCAACAAAAAAATAAGGGCATTGTGGCTGGTGCCTATAGTCCCAGGCTGGGGAGGCTGAGGCAAAAGAATCACCTAAGCCCAAGACCTGGAGGTTGCTGTGAGCTGTGACACTACAGCACTATACAGAGGGCGGCAAAGTGAAACTCTTGTCTCAAAAATAAAAAGGTCAATGTAAGAAGGTGGTCAGTGTAGAGAGGAAGTCAGCTATGGAGATTCTACTGTAAATGTATTATGTGTTCAGCTATAGGAGGTATTATAATTTGGTGACATTGAACATTGGCATTTGGTCAAGTGTTTGGAAGGAGAAATTTCACCACAGACTTGACTTAGTCCTTAGTTTTGCTTTCCCCTTGCAGACAGATACATATTTCTCTGCCCTTTTAGCAATTGGGACTTACTTTTTTCTCAGCTATAAAATGTTTATTTCCTCCTTCCTAATGTCACAGTATCATGGTGGGTGAATTAAAATCTAAATGCTTTGAGCTCCTCAGAGGTAGGTAATATTAAATATTTGATCCCTGTGCTAGCAAGGGAAGGATTCTATATAAATGTGTCTTCCATCAATATTTTGAGCCTGTGAGCTCCAAGTGGTATAGTTGGTAGGTCTTAATAGGCCTAATAAGAACTGGTTGCTACCAGAGAATATTTCTTCTACTGTTAAGTAGATGAAGGAGAGCCATGCTTTTTCAAAGAAGCCATAGTGTCTCTCTTGATTATATCTCAGAAAGGGGAAATTGGTGTGATTGTTTTACCAACAAGTTAAGACATCAGGTCTTTGGGAATAGTCCAGATTTCCCCAGAGTATCTCTACCTTTTTTTTGGAGTTTCCCATTTCCTGGTTTTCCTCTCCTCATATCTGATTTTATTTCTGTACTTATGTGGGTTCAATGTTACTTTCATGGTTGCATTGACTCTTCCTGAAGCTTCTGATTTTTGTTCTTGCTGCTAGCTTCTCCTGGCACCTGTCCTCATTGACCCTCCAGGGTTCTTCAAACATGCTTTCACTTACTGAATTGTCAGCTACAGATTATTTTTCTTTGTATCTATTTGTGTTTTTTCTAACTGGGATCTAATTTTTAGTGTAACTATTTGCAATTAACTGTTTTTGGTGTTTGCAACACTTCCCAATTTAGTTTCATCTGCAGATTTAGTGTTAGTGAGCCTGTTTCTCATTTAGAATCTAAGTGGATATTAGTCAGTGGAAATCTCAAACTAATTTTCTTCTTCTAGTACAGTGGTTAATATGTACTCACGTGAATTAATTTTAAGCTGATCTTTATTAACCATAAAATATACTTTGCTTTCAATTAAATTTCAAAATTACTAGAAACTTAATGGTTTTTAAGTAAAATTAAAGTAATAATCTTCTGATCCAAAAAGATATTGTTTCTATAACCCCTAGCATGTGTAAAGAATTGAGGTATTTTTTTCTTTTAGGATTAACTTTTTCTCCCAATATTTAATTAATACATGTTTATTGAAGAAGAAATAACAAGGGAAAAGTTAGCTAAAGAAAGCCATGGATGGCTACTGTCTGTACATTGGGCTGTGTTATTTTAGCTCTTCTTTTAACTTGTTGGGTGGAGAATTGGGTCATTATGTAGTTTCTGGGTAGTCTGCCTTTTGCCAGTTATATCTGCTGGGCTAGTTTAATGTGTTCCTTTGCTTTTTGTAGTTCTACAATATTGGTAGAAATATGTACAATGGACATTCTGTTTTGTACTCTTAATAGAAATTATATAATATTCCAGTGTCTGTAAACATTTCTTTCTTTTTTTTTCTTGCAGTTTTTGGCCGGGGCCGGGTTTGAACCCACTACTCTGGTATATGGGGCCAGTGCCCTACTCCTTTGAGCCACAGGCACTGCCCATCTATTAACATGTCTTTTACAACATTATTCTTAGCACTTGTATAGTATTCCACTGCCTTATTATTGGACTTTTTGTTGGTTTTTAGTCTTTCCCTTTTGTAAACAACACAATTGTGACTATTCTTTTTATTCTTAAAATAAAGAATTATTTTGCAGTTTTCACTGAAATCATCTGCAGAGGCCAGGCTTGTGGTGTGTCTGAGTGACAGTTTTGGATCTTGACCATGAGCTGAGGAACCTGGGGCTCTGAGAAGTGAAATGATGAGTTACCCAACTCACACAGCTAATTAAGTAGCAGAGCTGGCATTAGAACTCAGGTTTCCAATCTCCTGAGATGATTAAAATGAGTCTTTGGAAGGAAACCACTAGGGTCAAGGGTCAGTTGTGGTAAAATTAAATTCTGGAGTGGATTATCAAAGAGTCTCAGCTCTCTTGGATGGCTGCATGAATACAGTCCTGGAGCAGGCAAGAGTGTGTAAATGAGCAGCTGTGGAATGAGTATAGGGCGCGTTTATCCCAGGAAACGCCGTGCTGTGCTTCTGTAAGCATACAGAAGAGAAGGGTGTGAAGACACCAAGAGAGTGACACTTTTCATAGTTGGATATATTTTTTATGGAATATTTTTCTTCCCTATTTTTTTTTTTTTTTGTTCCTTGAGATACAGTCTCATTTTCTTGCCCCAGGCTAGAGTGCTTTGGCGTCAGCCTAGCTAGAAGCAACCTCAAATTCCTGGGCTCAAGTAATTCTCCTGCCTTAGCTTCCCTAGTAGCTGGAACTACAGGTGCTGCTACAACACCTAGCTAATTTTTCTATTTTTAGTAGAGACAGGGTCTCACTTTTGCTCAGGCTGGTCTTGAACCCCTGAGCTAGTGGAATGTTCCTGTTTTAGCCTCCCAGAGTGCTAGAATTATAGATGTGAGCTACTTTGCCTGGCCTGAAATTTTTTCCTGTATTTTGATTCTCTTATGATATAGTTTGTCCTGTTTTTATAATAATTGGCAATTATTCATTGACTTATAAGTAAGAAAAATGCATAAAATAGTGGATTTAATTGTATTCTTTCACATTTAAGTTTTGATCATTTTCTTTTACCTTTGTGTCAGCATACAGAATGCTAAATGAATGAAAAAGAGATACATAGAAAGGAATTATTTTGATATTTAATGAATGGTTGATAAGATACCATAGTGCCATAGGAATTTTTGATTAATAAGAACAAATTGTATACTTTCAAATGTTATGAAGGTATTTGATGACTTGACTTTCCCTTACTCTGTTAAGGCAAAATGGACATATCAAGTTTTTGACCAAAGGAGATAATAATGCAGTTGATGACCGAGGCCTCTATAAACAAGGACAACATTGGCTGGAGAAAAAAGATGTTGTGGGGAGAGCCAGGGGGTAAGTATAGAGGGAAGCACTTTGTCTGAAAGCTTCTCAATCATATTATCTAATCATATAAAATTGATTGTGGTGGTTTGGTCATGGTTTTACCTTTTTGTCCTTTGAAAGTTTTGCTTAAAATAGATGTATCTTAAATTTTAAGAAGCAAAACTTTCAAAGGACAAAAGGTATGCTACTCCAGAAGGGAGGAGCTAGAGTCTAATAAATGAATATATGGTTAGTGACAAGGTAGTGAATTGGATATTGGTTAGTGACAAGGTAGTGAATTGGATAAAAAATTCATTTGTTTATTCAGTTTACTCAAGAGCACTTTCTCTGCTCTAAAGTCTGTGGCAGTGATGTCCAAACTGTGACCAGCAAATATGTGGCGCAAGGCAACTCTTATAATACTTCCAGTGTATAGCAGAGGGGAAGAAAAGGCTGGGCACTCTGACTCTGTGGTGCTGTACTCTGGTGATCCTGATAGTATTGATCCTGTGTGTCATAAAACTCATTGATACATGTCTTAAGAATAAAGTATTGATCCTGTGTGTCATAAAACTCATTGATACAGGTCTTAAGAATTTACTGATGCTGGGTGTAGTGGCTCACACCTGTAATCCCAGCACTTTGGGAGGCTGAGGAGGAAAGATCAGTTGAGGCCAGGAGTTTGCGAACAGACAGTGAGACCATGTCACTGCAGACATGTGACAGAGTTTGACTATGTTGCCCTTGATAGAGTGCTATAGTGTCACAGCTCACAGCAACCTCAAACTCTTGGACTTAAGCAATTCTCTTGCCTCAGCCTCCCAAGTAGCTGGAACTACAGGGGCCTGCCACAATGCCTGGCTATTTTTTTGTTGTAGTTGTCATTGTTGTTTAGCAGGCTTGGGCTGGGTTCGAATCCGACACCCCTGGTTTCTGTGGCCAGCACCATAGCCACTGAGCTACAGGCGCCGAGCGAAAAAAAAATTTTTTTTTTTTTGAGACAGAGTCTTACTCTGTTGCCCAGAGTAGAGTGCTGTGACTGTAGCTTAGCTCATAGCAACTTCATACTGTTGAGTTCAAGTGATCCTCCTGCCTCAGCCTTCAGAGTACCTGGAACTGTAGGTACTTATCATGAAGCCCAGCAATTTTTTCTATTTTTAGTAGAGATGGGGGTCTTGCTCATGCTGGTCTTGAACTCCTGAGCTCAAGTGATCCTCTCACCGTGGCATTCCAGAGTGCTAGGATTATAGTTGTGAGCCACCATGCTTGGCCCTTGTAAAAAAATATTAGCTGGGCATGGTGGCTCATGCCTATAGTCTCAGCTGTTTTGGAGGCTGAGGCAGGAGGATCACCTAAGCCCAGCAGTTTGAAGCTTCAGTAAGCTACATGTGATGATGCCACTGTGCTCCATCCTGGGTGGCAGAGAGAGACTCCATCTCTCTTCAACAACAACAAGAATGTGTTGATCTAAATTACTTTTTATCATGTTAATATATTCCATACAATTTTATTTCCAGTCTTGAAACTGATGAGGCCAAATGAAATTAAAAAGCTATCTTAAGCTTGTTTGTTTCAAATTTTATCAGGAGAACAGATCAGTGGAGGACAGGAATTAGAAGTTATTGATATTAGGGAAGTATGTAATTGTTGCTACCTTAATGTTATTAATAGTATTAACAATAACTCATGTTTATTAGGGCTTACTGTGTACCAGAGACTCGTTCTAGACACTTTACAAATATTACCTCGTTTTAACCTCAGAACTAAACTTATGTTGCCATTATCCAGATGAGGAAACACAGATGAGTTATTTACCTAATATCATACTGATAATAGTGGCAGGCTGGCTTTGTAGCCTGTCCTCTTAACCATTGTACCAAAATTACTGGCATAAGATTTCTGTAATGAGATATTGCTGGTTCCCACTGTTTGGGTGCCATATGGGACATCTGCCTCTGCTCCTTTTGACCTAGGACAGCCCATGTGGATAGAGAGTTATTGCACCAGTGAGCAGGCCTGAGAAACACTGTCCCTATAGAATTTGCTATGTGGAAGCTGCCTCAGTTAATAGCAGAAGAGATGCGGCATTTGGGGCTAAAGAGAGCAGATCAGAATAAGCACCATTGTGTTTTGTCCCCCGCCAAGCTTTTGTGTATATGCTCCACTTGAGGGGAACTTCTTTTCCTACGATGGAACTGAAAATAATCTTATAGTACTATCATCAGTGAGTGCTTCTGAGAAAAAAATAGTCGCCAAATGCCCCAGTTCACAAGATGCTGCTAATGTGGTTATTCAGACTCATGAACCTCTTAGAGTCTTTTTGTTTTTCCTCTAATTATGAATGTATAGATTCATGCAAAAACATAAGGAAATATCAGTCATCAGAAAACAAAGTCACTTCTTGTCCCTTTCTTCTCCATCTCTTTAACTTTTTGGTTTTATGTTTTAACCTTTAAGTATAGAGATAAAGAAGCAAATACACACACACACACACACACACACACTTTTTTTCTTTATTTTTTTAATTTTAATTTTTTTTTTTTTTTTTTGAGACAGAGTCTCATTATGTCACCTTTGGTAGAGTGCCGTGGCATCACAGCTCATAGCAACTGCTAACTTGTGGGCTTAAGTGATTCTCTTGCCTCAGCCTCCCAAGTAGCTGGGACTATAGGCACCCTCCACATTGCCCAGCTATTTTATTGTTATAGTTGTCATTGTTGTTTAGTAGGCCTGGGCCAGGTTCCAACCCACCAGCCCCAGTTTATGTAGCAGGCACTGTAACCATTGTGCTATGGGCAGGAGCCAAAATGTATCATCTTAAGACAGGTTAGAGTAGCTACCTTGTCTTTCTGAAGAATTTTTTAAAAATCCCAACTGTGTACACTAATAATGTCATTTCTAACATCTCAACATTGAAAATACAGATCTTTTCTGGCTGTAAAAAAAATGTAATAGTATAGTACTCCTTGAATGAAGTAACTTACCATGAAGTATAAAACACCCATCTGGGATGTAAACAGAAGGATTATAGAATCATCACTGTACAAATTCACTTTGCATTGATTATACCACCACCTGGACAAATAATGGATCATATAACCTTCTTTTGTGGAAATTTATTTATAAAACACTAAGCTTATATTTCAAAGTCAAGCTGTACCCAAACCTTGAGAACAGAGCTTTTCTGTAAGCAAATTGTGAATGTAGTACAAATGTCTTCATGTATTTTATTTATTTATTTATTCTGAGACAGAGTCTCACTATGTTGCCCTCGGTGAAGTGCTATGACATCATAGCTCACAGCAACCTAAAACTCTTGGGCTTAAGTGATTCTCTTGTCTCAGCCTCCCAGGTAGCTGGGACTACAGGTGCCCATCACAATGCCTGACTATTTTTTTGTTGTAGTTGCCATTGTTGTTTGGCAGGTCCGGACTGGATTCGAACCTGCCAGCCCTGGTATATGTAGGTGGCACCCTAGGCACTGAATTATAGGTGCTGAGCCATCTTTATATATTTTCAAAAATGTTTTGTTTTGGAGTTTTTTGAATAGCTGTACAAAATAAATTTACACTGAGGCCCAAGGCTGTAAATTAAAATAATTAAAAAAATTTTTCATTGTGATGAAATTCACCATATTAAAGGGTACAATTCAGTGCTTTTTTTTTTTTTTTTTTTGACATAGTCTTACTTTGTCATCCTTGGTAGGGTGCTTTGGCATCAGAGCTCACAGTAACCTCAAACTCTTGGGCTTAAGTAATTCTCTTGCCTCAACCTCCCAAGTAGCTGGGACTACAGGCATCTGTCATAGTGCCTGCCAATTTTTTTTGAGACAGAGTCTCACTTTGTCGCCCTTGGTAGAGTGCTGTGGTGTCACACAGCTCACAACAAACTCCAGCTCTTGGGCTTAAGTGATTCTCTTGCCTCAACCTCCCAAGTACCTGGACTATAGATGCCTGCCTGGCTATTTTTTGGATGTAGTTGTCATTGTTGTTTGGCAGGCCCAGCCTGGGCTTGAACCTGCCACCTTTGGTGTATGTGGCTGGTGCCCTAACCGCTGAGCACAGGAGCTGAGCCAGCCTGTGTGCTTTTGTTTTTTGATGACAGCGTCTCAGGCTAAAGTGCAATGGCTAATCATAGATCACTGCAGCCTTGAACTTCCTGGGTTCAAGTGATTCTCCCACCCCAGACTCAGAGTAGCTAGGACTGCAGGCATGCCCTACCATGGCTGGCTAATTTTTCTAGTTTTTGTTGGAGACAGGGTCTCTCTATGTTGCTCAGGATGGTCTTGAGTTCCTGGCCTCAAGTAGTCCTCCTGCCTTGGCCTCCAAAGTATTGGGATTACAGGTGTGAGCCACTGCATCCGGCCACATGTTACCTTTTTAAAAAGTTGACTTCTGGGTCCATACTTCCCAGATATAGACCCCTTTTGACATCTGACACAATTATCCTGAAGTCTGTTAATTTTTGTGGCATCTTTTCTTTACTGTTTTTGGCCTTTTGCTTAATGATCTCTGTTCATTTCCTCACAAAATGTCACTAGATCTTTTTTCTGAGGCTATTTTCTCAGAAGCACTTTTGATCCCAAGAATTCCCAAGGAAATGTATTTAACTATAACAAATGTATTTTACTGTCTAGGTCAGCGGTTCTCAATCTGTGGGTTGTGACCCAAGGGAACTATATTAAAAGGTTGCAGCATTAGGAAGGTTGCACCACTGGTCTAGGTAAATACATAGGAAATGTATTTTACCTTCTGGATGTTAACGTGGCATGGTTGGTATTGAAGTTGGTTTTGTAAATGATATTTACTTACTTTAGGTCTCATTGTCCTTATTTAACTGCTTTAGCATATTCATAGTCAGTGTATGAATTTATCTGACCAGAATAGGAAGTAAAAAAGTACAACTGATTTGAATTTAAGATGAATGATGGTAGCAGGATTATGTGCCTGGATATCAACTCTTTGCTGTCACTGTTTCGTAGGGAAGCAGCAGCACAGATGAGTACGTGTTCTGTCTGACTTTGGACTGTCTCATCCTGTGCTGGCAACCTTATGCCTTGGTTATATTACTTTTAAAGATCAATTTGCTTTCATTTCACTTATAGTGAACTAGGAAACAACAATTGTAAGATGTTTCCATGGATTACTGTAAGCAGACTATGGGTGGCTGCTGGGAGCCAAGGGTTGTGGTTCTTGTTACATATTACATGGAGGTAACAAGGAGAGTCTCCACATGTGAAAATGGCTGCTTATTGATCATCAGATCAGCATTAGCAATTTATGTTTTAAAAGAAAACACAGATGTTTTTCTAACTTATAATCTGCTTTTTACTGAGAGGAACTTCCCTTTATGTTCTTAAATAGCTGATTTACCTTTACCAAAAGTGATCGCTTTTATGAACATGTTAAAAATGAGTCAAAAGAAATGTTATTGTATTAAGCAAGAAAAAATCTGTAGGCTCGGTGCCTGTGGCTCAAGTGGCTAAGGTGGTGGGTTCGAATCCAGCCTGGGCCGCCAAACAACAGTGATGGCTGCAACCAAAAAATAGCCAGGCGTTGTGGCGGGCGCCTATGGTCCCAGCTGCTTGGGAGGCTGAGGCAGGAGACTTGCCCAGGAGTTGGAGGTTGCTGTGATCTGTGATGTCACGTTACTCTACCCAGGGTGACAGCTTGAGGCTCTCTCTCGAAAAAAAAAAAAAAAAAGAAAAATATGTATATTAAAATATAGAAAACTTTTATTACTTCTTCCTCCTGTAGTGTTTTCTTGCCCCCCGGGTAGTTGGGATCACAAGGTCCAGCTGTCTCGTCCTGTTGTTGTTGTAGAGACGAAGTCTCATGCTGGCTCAACTGGCTCAGGAGGGTTTTAGCTGGTCTTGAACCTCTGAGCACAGGTGATCTGCCTGCCTCAGCCTCCCATAGCTGGGAGAGCTGTCACGGCTGGGACAACAGGTGTGAGCCACCACGCCCAGCCAAAATATAGAAAACTTTTAAACCTCTATCCATCCTTCTTAGAACTTAGCAATGCCATTTTGTAATGACCATTACTTTTCAGGTCTTAGAGGTCCCAGGGTTTGAGACTAAAGCATGGGTCCTAAGAGTGGACGCTATTTGCCACTGAACACATATTCCAGGCATCTCACACTAGAACTGTGCTTCTTGAACTTTAGTGTGCAGGAACATCATTTAAGCTCCACCTTTCAGAGATTCTCTGACTCAGTAAATCCGGGAGGACATAAAAATCTGTATTTTTAACAAACCATCTAACTTATTCTAATAAAGAAGGTCAATGCTTTAAGAAACACCAATGTATGGAATGGGAGTTATGAGTTGGGGTGAGAGAGACAGGTTGGGGTAATGCTGCCAGAAGGAAGAGGGGCAGGAAGAGGTGAGGACAGGAGACAGGAAGTAAGCGGAGTTCTTAAAAGGAAGTAAAATGTACCAAAGACAGAATGTCAGTTCAAATTTGCTTTAAAGCTTTGACAGTGGAAGTGTTACGTGGGAGGTGATTTCTATTTGTGCTGCCTTTGGCATGGTGCAAAGGTTATGGGTGTTTTGAATAAAAGAGCTACCTACTTTAAAGTGTGCAAAGGTCATTCTTCACTTCAGCCCAACCTGCCTTCTCTATGACAGGCTCTAGCTTAGTACATTATTGCCCATTCTGCTCTAAAGTCCAGTAGTATAAGAGGAAAAAAGAAAATTGTACATTTGGTAACTACCTTACCCTGCCACGTTGATGGTACCCTGCTTGTTTTCTCTTTTTCTCCTGAATTCTTAGGATGTTGAAAGAAGTCTTTTGTGTGGAGCCCTAAGAAAAAATGAGATTTCTCCATGAGAAAGCAAAAAGGAGAGGTGTGATTCAAACATTTAATCAGGCAGTATTTACTGGATATCTGCTATGTACAAGGCACCATGAGGATACGGGGGGGACTAAGATTAGCATGGTTGTTGCCCTTATAGAACTTAAGAGTATAGTATGGGAGAGGGATACTATACAGCTAGTTTCTTTTTCTTTTCTTTTTGTTTTTTTTTCCTTGAGACAGAGCCTCAAGCTGTCACCCTGGGTAGAATGCTGTGGCATCACAGCTCACAGCAACCTCCAACTACTGGGCTCAAGGGATTCTCCTGCCTCCGCCTCCCAAGTAGCTGGGACAACAGGCACCCGCCACAACACCCAGCTATTTTTTGGTTACAGCTGTCATTGTTGTTTGGCGGGCCCCGGGCTGGATTCTAATCTGCCAGCTCAGGTGTATGTGGCTGGCGCCTTAGCCACTTGAGCCACAGGTACTGAGCCTATACAGCTAGTTTAAACTAATTATTCAATTTAAATTATGATAGTTATTATGATAAAGACCTCAGTGGAAATATTTAACAGGGGTGGTGCCTGTGACTCAGTGGGTAGGGCGCCGACCCTATATACCAAGGGTGACAGGTTCGAACCCAGCCCTGGCTAAACTGCACCAAACTGCAACAAAAAAAATAGCTGGGCATTGTGGCGGGTGCCTGTAGTCCCAAGCTACTCAGGAGGCTGAGGCAAGAGAATTGCCTTAGCCCAGGAGTTGGAGGTTGCTGTGAGGTGTGATGCTACAGCACTCTACTGAGGGCGATAAAGTGAGACTCTGTCTCTTAAAAAAAAAAAAAAGATTATTTAACAGGTGATTTTTGCCTAGCTTGAAGGGACAGACTTTAGAGGCAAAGGGAAAGAAAGAGGTAGTGGAGAAAAGGTGTAGCAGTCAAAGAGGTAGGTGAAGAAACAGATTTGTGGTATGTTACGGAAACCAAGAGGAGGAGTTTCAAGAGCAAACTTGTGGTCATCAAAGTTAAATGCTGCAGAGATATAAAGGAAGATGGGGCCTGAGACTGGTTTGCTGCATATGGTGATTAAAACTGTTCTAAAGAAGTTGCAGGATTAAGAGGGCTAATCCCAGATTACAGATAGTTAAAATATTAGATGTGGGTGACTCCTACATACTGTAATAGAGCTCTTCTCACTTTTTGGCTACTTAGCATGAAGTACCTTATAATGTTCTGGATGTATTTGCCTTGTCTCCCCAACTAAATTGACAGCTCCAGGAAGGTGACAATGACAAACCTAGCCCCTAGCACTGTGTCAGCGTGTAGCATTAGTGTCACAGCTAGAGATCTAGGACCTTGGATCTGCTGGTGGGGCCTGTACCTTTGGGCATGATCATCTGTTTCATCATCTTTAAAATGGTGATATTCCTAATGTCCCTATCACATGGGCTGTTGAAAGGATCAAACAGTGCAATATATAGAAATGGGTTTTGTGAACTGAAAATTAGTATTCTGTGGAAGATACTGATAATGTTCAGTGAATAATAATAGAATCTTAGGAAGTTTTGTGATGTTTGTTTATTTTAGATTTGTTCCTTATATTGGAATTGTGACAATCCTCATGAATGACTATCCCAAATTTAAGGTAAGAGCCTACACTATATGTTTCATTAAAAGTGTGAAATTTTGCTTAATTTGGAAACTATTAAATGGATTATAGTTAAAAGATGAAAGAATAATTGGATAGTTTAGTAACTCATTATGGTTAAAAAGGCCAGTTTATTAATTAACTTTGAGGACTTGTGAACTTTAAAAGCTTTCCTGACTGTAGTTCTGTTTATTTTCTAGTATGCAGTACTCTTTTTGCTGGGTTTATTTGTGCTGGTCCATCGTGAGTAAGAAGTCTGCTTTGCTGTTCCTGGGAAGACGCCATTCTTTTTGTTACTGAATGTTTGGAGTAGATATTGGTCTGTGGTTGGTGGAGTGGAGAACACACACGTCGGCGCTTCTTGGTAGCACTGGTTTGCATTAGTTTCTGTTTCCACACCAAGTATGTGTGGGCGGGTGCATGTGCACCATGGGTGCACTCGAGGGGACTTTGAATCACAGGATTTCATAGTTGTCATTGTCACACTTTCGCATTTTTGTACATCAGTGAATTTTTTATATTAAAAGATTGAGCCAAAGCCCCCAGTGTTTGTATTTTGAAGCTAAGCTTCACTTTTAAAGTGCCTACAGAGCTCTGTAAGTGAAAACACAGCTCTGCATGAGTCTGAAACTGTCATACCTCCTTATAACGGGAATGGCATATACTGAGGTGGTCATAACTCTTAACTTTTCAAAATTTTAAATAAAAGACTTTGCACATTGAACCCCTTATCCCTGAATTGTGTTTGTTGGGAAAGTTTCTAAAATTTGCCTTTCTTGGCTGGTTCTTGGTACCCCTTAAGAGAATAAAAAGGCTTTGGTGTGAACAGGCCTTTAACTAAGAAGGTTGCCTTAATACTAACAACTGGGGTTTTTTATTATTTGTTTTTTTGTGAAGCAAAAGTAGCCATTGACATTCTTAGTCATAAAATTGATTCTTCACTAGAGCGTGACTCAATTATTTTCTGAGTATAAACCCAGCTAGTGCTGCCAAGAGGCTCAAGAGAGTCTCACTTAGCTGTATAGACTCATACCTCTTTCTATACTTGAGACATTCTCAGCAGAGTGGGCTAGCACTTGGGGGAGGCATGATGAAGGTGCTGGAAAGCATTCTACTTGTTTTCTTTAAATTCTAATTTGCCTGAACCTTTTTTCTTAAGTGCCAGGCTTTGCTTTCTCTAATACAACTTAAGGCAGGCAGAGTTTAAAATGCAATGAAGATACAAAGCCCAGTTGTGTGTTTTCTTTTAATATTGAGACAGAAATAAGGAGTGTCCTCAATGTGTTTTGAGGACAGAATATTTTTAATTCTGTCTTGTTCTCTTCTTGTATTAATGTAAAATCTCAAAGTAAGCAAGTTTTCTACGTTAGGCTATATGAAGTTTCTACTATTTGTTTAGTGTCATCAGTCTATGCTGTGATGCTAATGGGATGAGAATAGGGACAATTAACTTTCTGAAGCTCTTCTAATAGAGAGCAGTGCCTCAATCCATTGAATTAGGTGTTAGCCTTTACACTTACAATACAGAGTATTAATGGTCTCAACAGAGTATGAAACTTGGAAAATCACTCCTAACAGATGCTTATTTGAACCTGTGTGTAAAGCTTATATAGTACTTACATTTTCTTTTTTTTTTTTGAGACGGAGCCTCAAGCTATCCCCCTGGGTAGAGTGCCATGGCATCACAGCTCATAGCAACCTCCAACTCCTGGGCTCAAGCAAGTCTCCTGCCTCCGCCTCCCAAGTAGCTGGGACCACAGGC